>PVKA01027942.1:0-29959 GCA_004027165.1 Ctenomys sociabilis | reverse complement strand
TTAGATTCCTACTTAAACAAAAACTTTCCATGACAGTAGCATACTGACGAGAAAACACACACACAACAGCAACAATAACAAAACAACAAAGCATGCTCAGTATTGAGACACTGTCAAGATTAAGTTATACCAGCAAAACCGCAGTAGTGTCACTTTCTTTCTGTCAACATATAGACTTATCCATCATGATCATCCTTTTATTAAAAAAAAAAAAAAAAAACTATTTTAAAAAAAGATGGATTTGACACACTCACCAGTTAATCATTTCCAGCAACATACATGTTTGGCTGAAATTCTGTCAAATGGATGTAATGTAGGGTTTGTTTGCAGCTTTTGAAGGCTATGTTTTGGAGAAAGCAATCTTGCTGTGAAACTGTGGAAATGTAAATTTTATAAGGCTGACTCTCATTGGTTACCATCTCCCCTGTGATTTGTTATCAGTACTATTCTTTGTTGCTTAATCTAGAGCTATGCACACCAAATTGCTGAGATGTTTAGTAGCTGATAAAGAAACCTTTAAAAAATGTATAAATGAATGAAATATAGATAAACTGTGAGATAAATATCATTATAGCATGTAATATTAAATTCAAAAAAATAATAATAAAATAAAATAAAAAAATAAAAAAACAGGATAAAGATCTTTTGAAACTATTTACATAATTTTTGTGTAAAATAAATCTTTGACAGTAAAAAAAAATAATTGCATTAAATTCATATGACAGTCTTGAGAATATGGCCATTTTCAAAATGTTTGTTCTTCCTACTGAAGAACAGAGATATCTTTCCATTTTCTGATATCCTCTTTGATCTCCTTTTTCACAGTACTATTGTTTTAAATATGAAGGTATTTTATTTCCTTCATTAGATTGATTCCTAAGTATTTCATTTTTCTTAATATTATATTTTAACGTGTTATCTCCCTACTATCTCTCTCAGTGAGTTTGATATTTATTTACAGGGATGCTATCACTTTTTAGCACTGACTGTATCCAGCTAAGCTGCTGAACTTGATTATTAAATCTAAGAGTCTTTGTTGGAATTTTGGGGACCTTCTATGCAGAGTATCATGTCAGCTACAAATAATGATAATTTAATTTCATCCTTTCCTGTCATTCCTTTTCTTTCTCTTGTCTAATTTTTCTGGCTAATGTTTTTACACCTATCTTGTAGAGGATTTTGCATTATGCTCATTAGGGAGATTAGCCTTTAGCTCTCTTTTTTAATTGGGTCTTTCTCTGGTTTTGGTATTGGGATGATGCTTGTTCCCAAAAGGAGTTTGGGATTATTGCTTCCCTTTTAATTTTATTAAAGAGTTTGACTTGCTCTTCTTTTTCTAGAAGCTTGAATTTCAACATTAGGTTATTTATTCAATCTCATTCCATTTTTCTGACGTGGAAATTACTGTTGTTAGTTTCCCGAATAAGACTAAATTCTTTGTATCCCATAAGTTGTGTGGTGTTGCATTAGGATTATTATTTGATAATGACTTATCTGTATATTAAACTTTCTTCCTGCCACAAAAGTTTTCTACCATGTCATCTGTGAACAGATTTTTTATGTTATTTATCCTATCTCCTGCTTTCTCATTGACTCAGATCAATCTTATGTTATTCTTCTTTGCATCATCTAAGAGCTACTGGACTGATTTCTCGTGGTCCTTTACTATTTTTAGGAAACCTTTATTTTCATGATGGCTAACTGCAATCCTATCTTTTATATCTGAACTTCTGTCATGACATTAGTTCATTCTGATGCTTATACTTTCAGAGAAACTGTTAATCTCCTGGATATCTGTTTTGAGTCTGTTTCAGGGATTCTCTTGCTTTCCTATATTGGCAATTCATGGTTTCCATCATTTTCCTAAGCTCCTGTATGCTTCATCTGTATCTCTTCAAGTGTTATAAGCATGTCTTGCATTGTGATCATTATCTCTGTAGTAATCTAAGAAATTATTTCTGATTTGATCCTTTTCTAGAGCCTCATTCATTTGCCTTATTACTTCTGCTGCTACCACTTCAGAGAGTCCAGTTGTGGGGAAGGCTTTAGAATTGTTCTACTTCATTGTCCCCTGGGTTTGTCTTTAGTGAGCTACAAGTCTGGAGTTACATCTTATTTCTAAGTCCTGTCGTTTTCTTTTTTCAGTTTAATTCTTGTGTTGATTCTTGTAAATTATTTATCATAGATATCTTTATGGCTAATATGGAGAGCCCTTAGGAGATGACTACTTCAGAGAGGTATATTCCAAGTGTGGCTGCTTTGAGGTTTTAAGTCTGTTACAAGATTCTCTGCAACTTATTGGGAACAAGAAATTGCTGCCTATTTGATCTAGCCCAGTTCTTTGTCACTGGCCTGTGATATTGTTTATGACCATCAGGAAACTTCAGTCTTGACATACAAGGCAGAAAACTGATTAGAATAATTATGTCATCTTAGCTAAAGTGGCAATAACAGTAACAACAATAGCATCAAACTCATTCAAAAAAAAAAATGACAAACCATGGTAACTATTAATTTTCCGTCTTTAAGCAAATGAACAGGATTGATAGTTATATAACCAAACCTAAAGCAAACCAGAAAGTTGTATACAGTAAATATCCCCTCAATACAGCAATTATACCCTCATGGAAGAAAATTTTAAAATAGTTCAAGAAAAAATAGAGAAATAGAAGAAAAATAGAATAGAAACAAAGACAGAGGACAACAGGTTTTGCAAACTGTGGGAACTGGTGAACACAGGAGGAAAAGAAAGAGGGAAGAAACAAAAGTAAGAAAAGAAAAAAACATGAAAACCTAGAAATATTGTTCTGACATGTATGAAAACAACGATAATCAATAAAAAGAGAAAAAAATATATTAAAATTGTTCTAAAACATAAAAAGCAGAGGCAAGAAATATCTCAGGAGCATAGCACCCTCCATAGCAAGTGTGAGGCCTTTAGTGTGAGTCCCAGTATCCACAAAAAATAAAAATAAAAAAGTAAAGAAAGGAAGAAAAGCAGAAAAGTGTTTGCTGTGTCATCTCTGTTGTCACTGGTTGACTGAGGGGGTGACAGAGCCCACATCCATGTTGACTGATCCTAGCAAGCCAGCAGTTGAGTTATGGTAGTGGTGGATAATCCCAGAAAACCAAGTCTTTTAGTGTCACTAAAGATACAGCCGCTTTTGGTTTCTGACTGTGAGGCTGGGACATGAGTTCTTCAGCCCTCAACACTGAGTGACTCCTACTGACTTGAACTTGGCTCCCTGAACTCCTGCTACCTTAAACTCAGTTCCACTTCAGTCTGACACTTGGAGCCAGGTGGAGCCAACCTGCAGCTGCTGAGTTCTAACTTCCATTGACCCTTTCTAAAATGGTTACTGGCCAATCATCCTTTCTAGAGTGGCTCTGAACCCAAATAACTCACCAGCCATGACAGTCACAGCATCCTTGTTCTGTTACACTGGTGCATTTATCCTTGGAGACCTCTGGGTCTCCAGTAGTCACTATGCCTTTGCAGGTTCAAGCTGTACCCCAACACCGAAAGCCAGAGCTCAGGAAACTTGCCACTTCCTTTCTCTACATTGCAACTCCTCTCTTTGTTCTCCCCACAGACTCTAATCAGGGAACCACTTTCCTCCTCTTTCTCTTCCTCACATTGCTATATTCCAGGACCTAGATTAGAAATATTGTAGAGGCTGTTCTGCTACTCACCATTCCACCATCTTCCCAGATGTTTCAGCCTTTTGAACTTTTTAATTAATTTTTATTGGTACACTTTTGATATGCATGATTACATTCTTTGTAGGGAATTTGTAGCTGCACATAATATGCCTTAATTCTTTTTTCCCCATTCCACTCCTTTCCTTTCAATGGCTTTTAGATAGTGTAAAAGCCATTGATAGTTGTATCACAACTATCCCAGGTGTCTCTCAGAGGCTTCCAGATAAGACTGACAGGGTGTTGAGTCATTACAGGTACTCTGTAATACCCATGTCTCTCTCAGACTTCACTCAGAGTGAATAACATACATGAGTTGCAGTCCATGTGTATAAAACCTTAATGAGGTTCAACCAGGAAAATATTTCTGATTGTCAGGCCAGGAGATCTAACATGCATGTGCTCTTCCATGGCGCTTTAGATATTTCCTGGGTCGCTGTCATTTTTATTACTTCTCTTAGAACAATGAAAGGAAGAATGACTCTAGAGTATTTCCCAAATCTAGATACATGGAAGGGGAGCACTTTCCCAACCCCAAACGCATTAATCTGTACTACTCGCATATGCCAGGATTTTTCCTCACTGCAGATAATATTATCCAACATTCACTCAGGAAACAATGGCAATCTATTTGACTCTGTATTTTTGAGACAGGGTATTTTTTCAGGCTGACCTAAAACTTGTACAACCCTCCTGCCTCTGCCTCCCAAATCCTGGGATTATAGGCATGTACCACCATGCCTGGTTCTATTTGACTCATTTTCAGCCATTCTTTATCATAACTATTCTGTTGCTGCAGCCTCACTTTCTTTTTTTTCAATTAAGTGGTACAAAACAAAGTTACCTCATTCATCTTATCCAAAATTGAAATAAATTTTGTCATCAGATTGGATCTGAGGAAGTACTTGAAGCTGCAATGAGAAATATAATCCTCCCTAAACATAGAATATTTAGAGTTTCACTTGACTCTCCTTGTGGAAAAAGAATTTCCAGGACTCACCTAAAAGGTTCAGGAATATGCCTGGCATGGTGGCACATGCCTGTAATCCCAGCACTCAGGAGGCTGAGGCAGGAGGATTGTTGTGAGTTTGAGACCAGCCTGAGCTACAAAGTGAGTTTAAGGCCAGCCTGAACTGCATAGTGAGAACCTGTCTCAAAAAGACAAAAAAAAAAAAAAAAAAAAAAAAAAGTTCAGGAATAGTTTATTAGGCAGAAATGTTAGCACATGCTCCAGAGTGGAGGGCAGGCCCTCAAGAGAGAGGCATAATACAGTGTGGGCCTGGAAATATTATCAGGTTCTGAGGTGCTGGAATCTCCTCTTAGAGGTCATTTCTAGGTCTTTTCTGTCCCAGACAAAGAATTGAAGGAAACAAGCATAAACAGTGAAAAAGTTTCACATTTTTAATAGGGAGAGGGAGATGACCCAGAACAGGCTCTGCAGAGTGAGTTTGGACCACAGAAAGAGTAAAAAAAAAAAAAAAAGACATCCTACTGTGTAAGGTGGGCTATCGTGATGGGGCACAATAGCAAGCATTTCATGATGCTGAGTTCTTTCTTGTACTTCCCACATTATCCTCAGGTCTAAGCAATCCTATCAGAATCCTGCTAGATTCTCATGAGAAGCCACATTCAGAGTTTTAGGAACCATTCTTGTGTATTACCGTCCTGCCATGCCTTCTTCGCCAGCTAGCTATAGCCACGCCCTATCTTCCTGCCTCAAGCACACTTGTGTGTTTTGAGCAGTAAAAACATCTGTGGACTTTGACAAGCTAGTCTGTCTTGGTTGGTGGAGGGGGAAGATAGCTATCCAGAATAAGATAATAGGAAAGCCTATTTTACAGGTGAGAAAGGTGGTCTGTCCACAAGCAAAATGACCATTTGCAAAAAAGAGAAAGAAAAGAAAAAATAAATGGTTCAACCTATTTGCAAGTAAGAAAACATGGGGGAAAGTTTGGAACTTTTGTCCCCAAAATGCAATTTTTTTACTTTAAAATTTATGATTTTCCTTGTCTCCTTTATGCCTATTTTTTAAAATTCCATCTGCCTCACTTTGCCCACATTTTCATTGTCATCTGTACACTATCACACAGACACAGGCCCTTCCCCTGCAGCTCCTTCAGCCTCTGGATGCTCTGAAGACGTTCTCTAAGCTAGGCACGAGTACAGCAGCTGGGCCTGGGACGCAGAGGTCTTTTCTCACACCCGAGTGCTCCTGAGGTAGGATGGAAGAAATGAAAACTTGGTAGAAAGGAAATTAGGACAAGATGACAAAAATTGCACTTTTAAGAAAAAAAACTGTCCCAGCACTTGGGAGGCTGAGGCAGGAGGATTGTTGTGAGTTCGAGACCAGCCTAAGCTACAAAGTGAGCTTAAGGCCAGCCTGAACTACATAGTGAGACCCTGTCTCAAAAAGACCAAAAAAAAAAAAAAAAAAAAAAAGAAAAAGAAAAAAAACTGCAGCTTCAGGTCACTGGTCCAGTTTTGTTTTATGGAGTTCTTTTTTCTCTCTCCCAAAACATAGTTTACCTTGGTAACTCTTTCCCTACAAGTGGGTTTGCCCCTTTCCCTTTTACCTTCTTGAATAGACTTCTTTTTAAGAATTTCTGAGACTGGGCTTGGTGGCAGAGACTGGGCATGGTGGTGTGCACCTGTAATCCCAGCCCTTGGGGGCTATAAACAGGTGGATCATTAGGAATAAGTCGATCTAGCAGTGAGACTCTGGACACCCTGTAGACCCTTCTTTAAAATACAAAAAAAAAAAAATGTCCCCCATGGAAGGCAAGATAACTCAGCAGTCTAAAGTACCTGCTTGGGCAAGCTTAGGCTGGTGCAGGGACCCCAGTTCAATCCCCAGCACTACATGCCTTGCCAACCCCATACTCAGAGTGAGCTGAGCCAGCCAAAAAAAAAAAGAATTTCCCACGGGAATGAATATTATCTCACTATGGATGGGCCATAGTGAGATACTCTCCTCTACATACACACTAGATAAGACTAAGATCATCAAATTCCACCAATTTTCAGCACCCAAAACATAAAAGATCCCCAGTTCCCGAGTGTATCATGTTTCATTTCTCTGAGCATGCATTCTCTATTCTTCGAGTGCATCCTATATCTCTGTCTCTCATAAACCTTGTCATATCTCTTACTGACACATCCTGAGAACTCTTCCTCTGAAATAGGAGTCCGTGAACTAGCAAATTTATTTTAAATTTATTTCAACCTCTAGGACCTCACAGACGCCTGACAATGCTATGCACATTTGCAAAGACAGCACACCAACTCCTGCCGCCATTGCTCCATCTGATACATGAGGAGTATCCTAAGGCATGCTTTACACACTAACTCAAATGTTGTTCTTCCCCACCACAGAGTATCTTCATTATGAGTTCTATTAAAATCCTTTTATTTTGGAAGAGAGACCACAGATTCATTCCCCATAACACATGGAGTACAACCTCAACCACTTTCTAAAAAGAAGCAACTTCAAACCAATTTTGGGGAAGGCTAACTTTCAGCTATGAATGTGTGCCTGTCCAATGTGCTCATTCATGGTGGGTTGGGGATAGAGCTCAGCAGTAAGCATGTGCTTAGCATTCACAAGACCCTGGATTTAATCCTCAGCCCCCTCCACAAAATGTTTGCTATTAAAGCTACCAAGTGAGTTTAACAAGGTCACAGGACTCAAGATCAAAATACAAAAATTGATTGTATTTATATACATTTGCAACAAAGAATCATTAATTGGAAAAACAAGTACTATTTTCAATGCTATCCCCCAAAATGAAATCCTTAGAAATACCTGTGATATATGAAATACTTGCACAGATAATGATAAAATATTGCTGACAACAATTTTAAAAAACCTAAATAAACTATATTCATGAGCTGAAAATTCAATAATGGTAAAATGCTAATGCTGTCTGCATTGATCTAGACAGTTAATGGCATGCCAATCAAAATCCCAATAATTAGCAAACTGATTCCAAAACGTATATGAAAATTCGGGCAGAAGAACCAAAACAATCTGACAAAAAATAAAATAACCTAATAGCACCTATGTTTAAGACCTATCATAAAACTCTAATAATCAAGATAACATATTGGTATAAAGATAGGTAAATGGATCAATGGAACACAATATAGAGTTCAGGAATGGAACTCATAGATTTTTTCCAAATATGCAAAAAGAATTCAGTGTAGAAAGAAAAGCTATTTCAAAAACTGACAAGCAAATAATCATAGAGGAGGAGAAAAGGAAGAGGAGACAAAGGAGAGAGGAATAGATGTTCAAATCAGTACTTAATGTTGCATGGTCCACTGACCTAAAACTTCCAGACTAGAAAAATATGATAAAATCTTTGTGATCTAGGGTTATACAAGCATTTCCTAGGTGTGGTACCAAAAATATAATCAATAAAAGAAAAAAATCAATAAATTGAACTTCACAAAACTAAAACATTTACTCTTTGCAAGACTGTGAAGATAATTACAAGACAATTGGAGTCAGCAAGATAGCTCAGTGGACAAAAGCACCTGCTTAAGCAAGCTTAGGCAAGCTCATGGACCATGGTTTGATCCCCAGCACCACATGCCACACCTGCCCCACCCCCAGGGTGGGCTGAGCTGGCCACAGAGTCCAGGCATAGTGGTGCACGCCTGTAATCCCAGCACTGGGAAGGCTGAAAACAGGAGGATCACTATGAGTCCGGGCTGCATAGTGAGACCCTATAATGACCAAATACATTATAAAGAAAGAAAGAGAGACAGATAGACAGACAAAGAAAGAGAAGATATTATAAGACAAAACACAGACTGAAAAAAATAATTTAAAATCTGTTGAAGGAGCTATGCGCAGTGGCACACACCTGTAAACCCAGCACTCAGGAGGCTAACTATGAGGATCACTATGATTTCAAGACCAGCCTGGGCTACATAGTGAGTTCAAGGACAGCCTCACTAGACAGCAAGACCCTGTCTCCCAAAACAACAGAACATTACTGAGACAAGAGATTAGAGTGTGGCAAAGCTAGGAAGTAGGTGTGGCCTGTTAATTACAGTCCCCAGGACACCTGCACAGAACAGTTCCCAAAGCCCTACACACAGACTTCTTGTGAGCGCTCAAGCAGGTTTTCCATAGGAAAGCCTACTCCCGAAATGAACCTGAAATGTGAATGACACAAAAAGGATGTCTGCATTGAGTTTCTGGCACTACGTTCTGCTTACATGATGGCTACCCTCACACTGTGGAGGGTGCTTCTTTTCCTACATTTACTTTGCCCAACTCATTCTGCAAAACTTCCTTTTCCTGGTTTTAATAACATTTGTGCTTCTTTTGACCAATTCTTTGTTCAGGAAAGAAAGAACCTAGAAACCATCCCCAGAAGGTGATTTCAGGCAATTCTGCAATTGTTTCTTTACTTCAGATGCTATTATTTCAGATTTCAGGTATATGATTTTCAATTTCTTCTATGCTATTGTCTCCTGCAGGGCCTGAGAATGCATTTTGTTCCTTCTCTTTGTCATTTTGTGTAGCACTGTCTTCTGACTTTTGGTGTAGAGCTTTGGTAGAATTACTACCTTAGCACCAGGTCCAGATCTACCAAGTTCAAACTGGTTCAGGTAAGTGTTGTAGGCTTGGGTCTGGCAGCTAGGCTCCACTTTTTCCTGTTGCAGCCATTGGAAATGAGCCCATTGTGCCACTCTGGCAAGACGTTCTGCTCCTGGATCAGCTGGGTGCATCTTGCCTCTAGCCTCTCTACAGGGAGTTCTGCCCCAGGGTTCTACAGCAGTCCTGTTTAATGGAGGAAGTTCCACACACACGCCTGCCCTGGGGGAGGCCTGGAATGAGGATCCAGCAGGCCCTAGGAGTCCTCACACACCACCACTGTTTCAGAAATCCTGAAAACTTGTTTTGAGCATGAGCAGATTTCAGCTGTCTTCAGGAAAGTTGATTTGTGCTTATCATATCATTGATAATGTCTTCAAATGCTCATGATGTTCTAAGACTTTATTCAAGAATGTCTCAAGATTTCTGAGCAACATTCTGAAGTTATGGCTAATGGTAAAGTGTATTTTGGGATTCAGTGGCCTGTACTGAGTGGAAAATAACTTTGATATCAAATAATAGAAAATTTTAAAGTTTTTGTAAATGACCCAGCAATTCCAGTTCTACAGATATATCCAAAGTAAAATAACAGAAGACCACATTAAATGTTATATTCAAGGAAGTTCATAACAGTTGGCTTATACTTAGAAGGAATGCAAATATCCATCATGTAAGAACAACATAGGACTAAGGAGACAGGTCAGCAGCATAGCACCTGCTTGGCAGACCCCAGAACAGGGCAAGGTGGCATATGCCTGTAATCCCAATGCTGGGGAGGCTGAGACAGGAGGATCACTATGAGTCTGAACTATGTAGCGAGACCCTATACCAAAAAATACATTAAAAATAAATATTTTTAAAGAAAACAACATGAATGAATTTTATAGCCATAAAGTCATACAAAATATAACATTGTACATTTTCATTTATGTGTGTACTCAATTTACATGAATTTGCAAGAATCACATTGGATATAAATAAAACTAACCTTAGGATACAGAAGCCAAAATAATAGTTGTCTCTTTTGGGGAAATGTGAGGGACATGGAAGAGCCCACTGAACTATGGGAAAGGGTCTCTATTTTGACATGCGTGATGACTGATCAGTGTGCAGGTTTATTGTTATAAGTCTGTGTATATAATTTCATCAAGTTGTACAGGTTAAGATCTATGCATGTAACACTATATGTATGTACACATTTAATATAGATTGCAGATAAATAAAAAATAGCTGATTGATTGGTTGGTTGGTTGGTTGGTTGGTTGATTGGTTGATTTAAAAAGAGAATAATTTCTGCAAGTCGACATTTAGCTGGACTCTAGAGATATGTTCATGTGTAAGACAGAGAGAGGCTCCTTTCCCTGATTAGGGTATTCCCAGTGCTAGCTCAGATTCTATAAGTGGTTGGTGTCCTGAACTGAGTTCTTTTGCACACTAACCATTTAAGCACATTAAAAAGTCTTGCTGACATTAATGGCAACTGTGCTATTTCATATTTCTTTGACACACATATTTTATTTCATTTTAGGCTTTTTCATTCCAAGGTTATTATGATGCTTCATTATGAGAAAATCCCAACACCTTCTCCTTCCAGCAAAAGAGCTCAATGTCCTTTCATCCTGCAGTTTTCGGAATGGATTCCTGTGCTGCTAGCACTCTCCATATCCCCATGGATTATGTGCTAAAATCCAGAGCAATGAATACACCTATGAAAAATGATGCTTTCAAAATTGCCTCATGGTGCAGTAAATTTGAAAGTACTCTTAATAATAATAAGGATCAAACATTGACTGTAATGTTCTTTAAACCCATCACATAATTTCATTAGCCACCCAGCCCAGATGCAGGCAGAGGTGATGTCATTCTTTTTCCCCTTGCTCTGAAACTTGAGTTAGGCGCCAGAGATGGAAACCAGTTTAATAGACTCTAATCAGATTGAAGCTTCTAGCAGCCTCTCCTCAATAGGTGCTAGCTGGAGGAATCCCAAATTGTGCACAGCTCTGTCTGGCCACTTCATGGACACAGCCCTATCCTAGTGAAACAGAGGTCTGCTTGGCCACACTCTCCAAAGGAGAAAGTAAGATGATGTCCTAAGGCACAGTGTTTCTGGATAGTTTTCCCCAGGAATCAAATCCACACAATTGACAAAGGTATTACACTGCAACCTCAAACATTCCTGTCTGGTCCTTCCCAGAAGGAATCTCAACCTATGCACAAACATTATATAGTAACTAGCAGTTCAGTTAAGATCATGAGCTTTGGAGCGAGGCACAGCCTGATCCACAACCTGCCTTTCCCACTGACTAGTTAAACAATCATGAGCAAGCTACCCAATGTCTCTGAGATTCAGTTTACTTATCTATAAAGTGGGAATAATAGTACCTACCTTACAACACTATAACAAAATAAGGGGTTCATGTCTTTCTGAGATTTATGATAGCTCCTATATGATATGAAACTATTGCTATAATCAATAAATAATAGCTATTTATAAAAAGAAATGATAAACTACAACTTGTAGCAACCAATTACAAATAAAATTCTGAACTTCTTCCTCACAATTAGAAAAGAATCTGAGGGTGTTTTTTTTGCTGTTGTTGCTGTTGTTTTGGGGGTTTGGTTTGGTTTGCAGGGGTGTGTGTGTGTGTGTATGTATGTGCGTGCGTGCATGCATGCGCACTCGCACATGCATGTGTGTGTTTGAGTATGCAGTTCAGGCTATTAATTCACTTTGTAGCCCCCACTGTCCTCCAACTTGTAGTGATCCTCCTGCCTCAACTTCCCAAATGCTGGGCTTGCAGGTGTGCACCACCATGCCTGGGCTCTTTAAGGGTTTTTTGTTTGTTTGGGTGGTGGGTGGGTGGGTGGGTGGGTGGTGGTGATGATGATGGTTTTGCCGCTGCCTTTATCAACTTGTACCTCAGCCTTCTCTCAGGCTTAGCACAAGAAGTTTCTGCCTAGATGTTCTTTATAACCTCTAACTTGCTTTAATAAGAATTTCAATACAATGACCTCATCATCCTAGTGTTGCAGCAGTAAAAAAAAAAACAAAGCTGCTTAAAAAGTCTGACAATCAATCAAGGTCTAGCCAGAGATCTGTGGAAGTCAAACGCTCTGTATACAAAACTTACTCACCTAGAGTTCTCATTAAAGTACTGGGGCAGTATTTCCCTGGTGTAAGCTGGGAGTTTTCATTTGGATTGTTGTTTTGTTTTCTGGAGTTTTTCTTTCCTCTCAGATATGGAACCCCAGTGAGAGCAGGGCTATATGTCTCCCCAGCAGCTGGCTTGGGAGCACTTTTATTGGCTGGATGTCCTCACTGGCATTACCAATGCAAGCAGTCATTCATACATCAATGTTATTCCACCCTCCCAGGGTGATGCAGACCTCTCCCACTGAAAGCACACACTGCTTGAGCCCAGGGTAAGCTCCTGGAATAGTAATAAACACATTTTATTTTTATTGTTTATACATAGTACTGCAGGGGTTATGGAGAGCATAATTTTAAGATAATGCATGTCTGTTCTAAAGCCTCCTAACTCAATTGTTAATGTAAGAATATTTTCCCCCTCTGAGCTCAGATCATTTTAAGAGCTGGCACCTACTATGAGCTGGGCATTTTTCCAAGCCCTAGATACAAAGATGATCAGGCTTGAGTCTGCCCTTTTCCAGCACCCTGAAATACCAGCAAGGGCAGAAAGCCCTGCTCCTAACCCAGGCCCTAAAGAAGAGACCAACGGGACAAACCACTTGATGTAGCATACATAACTGAAGTATAGAACTTTTTGAAGCTCTGGCAGTGAAAAAAAAAAAAAAATCTACTAGACTCTGGATGATCCAATCCAGAACAATAAATTAAGAGTGGTAACTCAAACTAGTAAGGAAAAATAGGAGAACCAGAATAAGAAGACTTACTGTTCCAAACAACCTTGGCAACCTATTCCTGAGAAACCCCATGAAAATCAATGCAGGGGCGTAATTTGGAGCCTACTCCGCATCCCTGCATGTGGGATAGGAGTGAGTCCACACAATATAAATTGTCTTTCATTCCTCAGGCTCACTCTCTGGTGCCTCTAGTCTTCCTGTGAGTAATACTGACCTCCTGGAGTTTTGTGGGGGAACAATGGAGCAACATCTTCAGAAAGACATATGGTTTTAATTTTTCATTCTTTTTAAAGTTTCATTAAACACCTGGCTGATATTTGGCCCATGCTGAATGATAGCTGTAAGAAAAACTCAGTTCGAGGATTCCAACAGGGGTGTGGGTACAGACATGATGCCCTAACTAGTGTCTGGTTTCTCTTTTTTTGAAGCATCAGAGACAAGAACCTTCTAAACTTAGGTACTAATACTAGAAGGTCATTGGAGCAATGGTTCCACTTTGACAAGAGAGCAAGAAACATATCCAACTGAAAATACACACAAATATAGTAAGCATATTAGTAATACCAACAACTGTAAAAAAAAATGCTAAACTTCCATATTAAAAATAAGAATTTTCAGACAGTTTGTATTAAGTATGCTAAACTAGATACAGAAAAGGTGAAAAGTTGAAAATAAATCAAATGTGCTAAGGTAAGTTAGGTTTGAGTGCTTGCTTCTCCCCAGAATTCAACCCCAAGGTTTATATTGGGAGGTAGGGCCTTCAGGGCATGGTTAGATCATGAGGGTGGAACCCTCATGAATGAGATTAGTGCCCTTATAAAAGAGACCTAATGGGGCTCCTGTTCTCTCTTGCCTTGTGAGGTCACTGAAAGCACTGCTGTGCATGACCCATAAGCAGGCCTTCACCAGACCCCACACCTGCAGCATCTTGAGTTTAGAATTCCTGACCTACAGAATCTTGAAGGAAGCTCTCACTTAAAGGCAAGAGTGTCCCCATCACAAAAATGATAAGTAGTAAGTCATGCATATGTTAATTGGCTCATTTAGTCTTTTTATAAGGTATATATAGTTGAAAAATCATGCTATACACAATAATACAGTTTTGTCATTTAAGAATAAGTAAGTTGAAATTAAACATAAATCATCCAGTATAATGAGTCCTTCTGCCATTGATTCAATTATCCAAGAATTGAAAATTATGAGGAAAAATGAGTCAATACTGAGCAGGTATATGCTTGTTTTTCTCAGCATTATACCCTAAACCATAAATGTAAAAACTATTCACATGTATTAGGTATTAAAAGGAATCTAGAGATGACTTATGGGATATGGAGGGATTATGTCAGCTATAAATACTGTATCTTTTTGCATAAGGAACTTGAGAAGCCACAGACTTTGATATCCTGGAGGCTCTTGGAAACAACTCCCCACAGAGAACAGAGGTAGAACAGGCAAAAGCAAGCAAAAGAGTAATATAGCAATATTAATATCAGCCAGTAGAGAACTCAAGGCAAAAAACTCTATGTGGGACCATGAAAGTAAACAATGGATTCATCAAAAGATATAGCAAGCATGAGCCCTTTTACTTCAAATATCATTGCAGCATATATGTAACAAGCAATAAAGTGCTCACCATGTGTCAGGCACAGTTCTACATCCACTTATGCAACCCTCCCAAGAAGCTTGTAACAGAGATGAGGTGATTTTACAGTGGAGGAAACTGGGCCAAGGTCTGTCAGCTGGTGAGGGTGGAGCCCACATTCAAACCAGGACACCTGGGACCAATGTCATTGCTCCTGGTTCTTTCACATATTCTTCAAAAAGTAAAGAGATCTAGAAACAGAAAAATATTTCCAAACCCATAAGTACAGCAAGAAAGGTCAGCAAACCATTCCCAAAATGTATTATAGCAAAATAACAAAGAACAAATATATAAAATGTGTAAGAAATGCACATTATAGCTTGACTTCATAACATATCATTCTCTCTTTAAAAAGGGTAGAGGACACATCTCTTTAAATGTCTATGAAATGTTTACTTAAATTTATAGAGAGAAATCACTGAATACATCATGAAAAATGCCTCAGTAAGTTTCTAAAAATAGAACTTTTTCAGGATCTACTCACAGATTAAACTGGAATTAAATGTAATACATTCAAAAAACTTATGTCAAAGTAAAAATAAAAATAAAAATTTATAAGTTATTTTGAAATTAATATATGTTGAAGTACTAAATGGAAAATTCTATGACATATAGCCAAAGTTTATTCAGAAAATTCAAAAAAAAAGTCATATCCTTAAATAAGTTTTCCCTAAAACAGGGTATGTTAAAAATAAGCATTTTTGGAGCATTACATTTGGAAGCCAGAAAAATAACAAAAGAAACCAATGAATCAGAAAATTCAAACTATCTAGAACTATTGAGTAAAACCAAGAGATACTTCTTTAAAAATATGGATTAAGAAACGTTTAACAAATGTGATGAAAAGTGAAAAAAGTTTAAGAACATCAACAATGAAAAAGTAAATGTAACCACAAATAAGGAAGACTTTTTAAATTTAGTAAGTAAGATACTTTAAAAGCTCAGAAAAAAAATTTTGAGGGACTGCCCTATATTACAATAAAGTAAAGAGACAACTCTCAGAAATAATGAGTGAGCTCTTACTGGATTCTTACTTAAAAATAAATTAATTAGTTAAAAAAGCAGCAATCAAATGTATTTGGAGAAAAAAATATAATACCATGTAGAACAGTAAAAGAGTTTCTCTATTTTACAGAGTTCTTATAAATCAGCTCTTTTTAAAAAGAATGAGTAATCAATTCTTCTCCCAAGATAAGTAAAAAAATCATAAACAAAGCAATTTCACACAAAGAAATACAAATTGCCACAAAACATTTGAAAAGATATTCAGCCTGATTAATAGACCAAGACAGATAAAGTAGAATAATAATGAAATATTACTTTCTACTTTCAGATTAGCAAGATTAAAGCAGAACAATAATAGGTAAAGTTGGTGAAGGTATAAATATTCTATCAGTCAGCTTTTCATAAGTATGAACTAGGTAATTTAACATTTTACATTAAGAGTCTTTTCATCAAGCTTTAGACATCCAAAATTGATCCAAAGAAAAATTAATCCAAAGGGCAAAAATTAATGTACATGATTTCTTATTGCAGAATTGTTCATAATTTTTGAATTAAATGATTCTATAAATAAACTGTGGCATGTAGTTATATACTATTAAGCATCTGAAAAGAATAAATAACTCTATATGTATGAGCATAGAAAGATATCCATGAAATATTGTAAGTTAAAATGTTTATAGGCAATTAAGTATAGAACTTATCTAAAATATACACATCTAATATATGCATTTATAGATAGATAGACAAACTTCTGGAAAAGCATATGATAAGTTACAACAACTCTAACTGTGAAATAGAATTAAGGGGCTCTCACTCTTTATTTTTGTCTAAAATTTTTAGTATTGTTAATCATTATATATATTTTTATTCAGAAAAAATAATCACAATTCTTGCCCAATGGGAAGAGAGACTGCTATGGTTTGTGTATAGATGCCCTTGCCAAGCCACATATGGGGCTTTGTCAGAGGTGGCTAACTTTTAAAGTTTGTAATTGGTTCATCGTTCAATGCTGGGATTAAGGGTGAATCGTTACTGTATCAATCCACTGATCGGACTTGTTCTTCCCTCCTCTCTAGCTTTTGGTATCTCTACCGCCATGAATGATTGCCCCTCTGCCACACCATCCTGCCTTAGAGCCAGCCAATTATGGACTGAAACCTCTGCGCACTCTAAGCCAAACAAACCTTTCCTCCTTTAGCCTTGAGGGTTGGGTATTTTGTCTCAGCCAGATGGCAGAGAAAGAGAAGACCCCTAAACAAAGGCTTAGTCCATCTTCCATTTCAAGAGACCCCTCTAGGGGTACCTCAGGCAAATCTGAGTGAGAGGTAAATACTTCATCAGTAGAATGGAATTCTTGCTTTGTAAAACTCCATGCACACAAGTGTTCAGTCATGTTAGGGATTATGCCCTCTCTAAGGTCATCCTATTGCTGCTACAGTAACTTCTCTGCATCAGCCAGCAAGAGTATATTTCCCCAAGGAAGCCCTAGGTTCCAAACCTCCAGCCTGATTTACCATCATCTTAGGCTCTCAGACTCTGATAGCCCATCTGCTCAGTAGGCCTCTGATATAGTTAACAGTCTCATTACTTGCATATTGCCTCTTAGAACAGATTTGGAGACAGGGACAGCAAGAATGTTCCCTAAATCTATGAAATAAATCATTCCCTGTAATCTGTTTTCCATGTCCCTTCTGTGACTATAAGCATGATTACAGCGCCATAATGATAATGCCTTCAACTATCATACTTAAAACTGGGCACAGGCTATCCAAGCCTGAGGCTAAGGGTGACTTTACCAGAATAACTCCAAGTGACACAGAGCTAAGTCTGCGAGCTTCACATGTCCAAAGGTAATTCAGGAAATAGCTCCAAGACACAGGGCTAGCAAGGAAAGACTCTGGGTAATTACATTCATAGCTTGAATACTATGTGAGGGTAATTAGTAATCAATAAATGTCCCAAGTGAGTGAACATATCAAGTTATTGTATCATTAAAAATGGTGGCACTGTTAATGCAGGCTTTTGTAGGCTTCATTATTGGACAGTGTCAAGTCAGAGTAGATTTTTCCCCCATCACTCTACTTTTTCCCTTTCATTGTCCATAAATAGAAATAGTAGTGATGGAAAAGAGAGGCATTTCTCAATTATACTGGATATCAAGACAAAGGTGGAAATCACCTACAATCATATTGCCTACACTAGAAAAAAGAAAAGAACACAGAAGTAAACAATCACTTGAGAGATTTTGGATTTAAAATAGTTTTCATCTTGCAGTGTTTATACTGACCTTAAAGTGATTTCAAGTTAGACACACCACTGTGGGGACAGTTCAAGACACACAAAGCGTCAAGCTTGCCATGGAAACTGCAAGTGCCTTGGGAAATACTTAGCCTCGCCTCAGAACATATGTGCTTTTCCATTAGCCTGAAAAACAAGACAATGAGGCTGGGCTCTAAGGAAGTGGTGTGCTAGGTGGATGAATACACAGATAGAAAGAAGGATGGGTGATCCACATAGATGGATGAATAACCAGGGAGGAAGACACAAATAAGCAGACAGGTTAGTGGGTAGCTAGGTAAGATGGGTGATCTAAGATGTTTTGCCTAAAAATATTCTTTATCTGTTCCTTTATCTCCTCCCACTGCAAGACAGGGTCTTGCCATGTAGTTCAGGCTGGGCTTGAACTCATTTTTTAACCCAAGCTGGCCTCAAACTTGCACCAATCCTCCTGCCTCAACCACGTGAGAACTGGATTACAGGTATACACCACCATAACCAGATAACTGTTTTTCTATCTTAAAATCATGTTCCTGCCCTTTACTTTATCAATTAAGATAATTTATCAATCTATCCATAAAGAATAATGTTCAAATTTATGATTTACATTGTCTCTCTTCTACCTGTCTTTCTATCTTCTATCTCATTCTCCCCACCACCACCAGACTTTGAGCCCTTATTCTTAAGGGGAACAGAGTAGTCAAAGATCCATATTCTTATAGCTGCTTGGGGATGAGCTGAAGTACTGGCCCTGCTAGCCAAGATCAAAAGTCTCACTCTGATTAATACAAAAACAACAAAGGAAAATGGGTTTTGATGTTTGGTTTTAGTTATCCTTTTATAGTCTGGACAAGAAGTGAAATCATTGACTTGTAAGCTTCATTTTATAATCATTAGAAGTAGAATATTGGTGAATACTGCTTCCAAAAAAGTTGTGGAAGTCAGACAAAATTATATGGCATTTGGCCTAAGACTTTTATTTTTAATATTGACTTCCATTTATCCAGAGGTGTTAACCCAAGTACAATAGGTAAGGATTAAGTGCCTATAGACTTGTCTTCTCAGCAAGAAACCCAATTTTCTCTTATTTCAAGGCCAATATTCTCTTACTTATAATAATGAACAAAGAATATACTAAATAAAGATATCCACGTTTCTATGTAACCATTAGGGCATTAAATTTTTTTACCACAGAGCTCAAAACCTGGGGGTCTGGTCTCTATTTTCAAGACCTGAGGACCTTTCATAGTGACTGGCTTCAGAAAATATAAACATCTAAAGTCTGGAACAGATAACAAAAAGTTAATTCATATCACAAAAGTGACAAAGCTTAGTAAACTAACCTAGAATATTTATATGCACATTTTGATCCTGTAGGAACACCTTTATAAGAAACCAAAGTGTTATCTTTTAGGTACTTGAAAACATTATGAAATATATTATTAGTACACTAAAGCCTGAAAGACACATTTTTAGAAGAGCTAATGGAGCTAGGAATCAAACTCTTATGGCTATAGGCTAAAATATTATAGGTATAACTTGACACTGCCAATAAGAGCTGGTGCAGTATTTGGAACCTCTTTTTGTATCTACTCTAGACTTTTCCTGTTGCTTACTTGTTTTTGAAACAGGATCTAACTATAATTCTTGTTGACCTTGAATTCTCTGTGACCCAGGCTGGCCTTGACGCGCGGTGTTTAAAACCAAGTCAAAGTAAGATCTGTGCTAATCAAAATTAATCTGTTTCCATATATTTATCAAGGTCAATTAAGCGTTCTCAGGGGATTTGCAGGGGGTGGTCTGTGTGAGGAGCCTTAGCTGCTCTAATTGTTCTATCAATTGTATCATTTGCCAAGTTCATGGTCTTGCTTGACCATACGACTTCTCTTGGAAGCATGGGGACATTCTCCTCTTCAATGACCCTCCTTTCAGCACAACACACATTGGCTGGCTTCTGTCCTTTGTGCCCCAATAATCCTATGTAAGAGATCAATAACTAACAAGAGTTGTGGGGCCCATTGTAGTAGTAACTAATGGCCTGGTCTTGGTGGATCTTGCAAGGCAAGAGTCAAAATATTAGCTATTGAATCTGTTCTACTAATTTGACTTGAAACTGTTTCATTGCTATTTGTTCTTCAATAAAATTATGGAAAATAAAAAAACCAAAAGATTCCAGGGAACACTGCAGAGGGAGGGGAGGGGAACCAGTCATGTGTGGGGAGGGGGCAGAATGGGGATCTGGGAGAGAGCTTGTGGTGGCTTGGAGCACAGCATGCAAAATGATCAGGTTTGGGATTCTTTTTTGAAGGAAGAGCTAATCAATTAAGTGAAGGATTATAAGCCAGGGCTCCCCAGAAGTGAAAGCACCCAGAGAACCCACAAAAGTTCTCCAGAAAGAAGAGTCAACTTCAAATGGCTGCCAGGTCAAGGTTCTGCAGCTATCTGCCCATAGAAGTAGTCAGGTAAGTTCTCTCCCAAGTTGATTCTTTTCACTTTGTCCACCCACTTCCACCTTGGAGTTGATCCAAAAACAAGATGAGTTCACTTTAAGATAAGGGAGGACAGTATGATGCATACAGAGGAAGCCAACCAGGTCCTTTCCACCCAATGCCAAGAGCTAGTGTTCATTTGGCCTGCACTGGGGAAGAAAGAAAAACACTAACCTTTAATGAAATATACTTATCCTATTATGCCAGCCTGGTAATGCTAAGAGGATGAGCTACCACAAACTAAAGTTTACCAGAAAGGTACTATGATTTGGCCTAAATTTTATTTTCATTCAGAGACAGAAAAAAAGAAAGTTGACTCATAGTAAAAATGTAAAGGCACAGTGAGAGAAAATTGTTTTATTGTAATAAAATCATGCATGTTCAATGAAGCACTTACTTTAAGAAGTCAAGACTGAAATAGCAAATACTCTTTTTGGAAAAGCTGAAGAATCAGTTTCACATCTAACTGGCTGCATACAGAGCCAGCCATAAGCAAAGTTATTGGAGCCCTTCTTTTAAGGTTAAGTCTGTAATAAAAGAATCCACTGAAAAACCCTAAGTATCATACTCAGAACAGCTAGAAGCTGGTGATGAAAATAGTGGAGGTGGTGGGAGTGGTGCTGGTGGAGCCAGTGGTGCTGGTGCTGGTGCTGGTGCTGGTGCTGGTGCTGGTGCTGGTGCTGGTGATGGTGCTGGTGATGGTGCTGGTGATGGTGCTGGTGATGGTGGTAGTGGTGGTGGAGGAGGTGGCAGCGGTAGTAGTATTGGCCCCGCTGCACCTATTATTCAGTGGAAACCTTATGCCTTGCAAAGCAGAAACCCTGCACCACATTTATGATTTGAGTAATACTTTAAAACGGAAGATAATCTTTCATTTGACATTTCTTTGCTTAGTTACTTTTTCCATATTGTTCACACCAAGCCTTGCCATTTGATTTATTCTTACCATAATGCACTTGTACATTTGCTGTTTTGATTATTATCTCCTACTTAAAGCTGAGTTGGCACTTTCTTCCTGAGGCCTCATTTCCAGGAGCTTATAAATTTTATGAACAAATTACTTTTTATTTATCAAGCTCTTCCTCTACCCAGTAGTGAATTTTCTGGAAGATTGGCAGAGAATGCACAAATACAGCTTTTTAAATGAGACATCCTAATGAAGAAAGCTATGGTCTTGAGGGAATGAAATAAGCCAAGATACCGTGTGCTTTTAAATTATTGCATTACTTAAAAATAAAGAAATAAATACGGATTTAGGAAAACAATATAAATAAAAATATATGTGCTAGTCCTCCAAAAACAGAATTAATTCCTTGGTGAAAGTACTTTGCCAGAATTTCATTTGCTCTGGTATATAGCTTCCACATTGGAACGCTTCCGAAGCAATTGTACTTTCCTAACCCCATCAAGTTTTGAAAAAAATGGCTGATGAGTCCATTATGATTTCAAGAGTGACATGTCACTCACACAGAAGAGAAAGGCCATCAAATTCAGGATTGGATTCTCCATCAGTAACAGTGTCACTGAGACATAACACTCGACATCTACAACATAAAGAATGAAAGGTTTCTTTTAGCACAGTTTGCACAGGTTCACTCCATAGACAGCTGGTTCTAAGGAAGGGCAGAATGACAGAGGGGTACAGCAGAGGAGAAACAGTCTAGGGTAGGGTGGGCAGAAAGCATAGGGGGACCAAAGGAGGAGGAGGGACACAGAGCCTCCCAGGCCACACCAACAGTGACCCACTTCTTCCCACCAAGCTTCATCTCCCATCACAGCCAGCTAGAAACCCATCAGTGGACGAATCCAGTGAGGAGTATCACACACCCACGATCCAGTGAGCTCCCAAAGCCCAACCTAAGAGACTTCTGGGGAACATCTAAATATAAACCAGAACAAACAGTAGAAAAATTTTGAAGTCACTACAAGCAGGGCAGGGATGATGTGCATCGGTAGACTCCGTGGAAGAATGGATCCAATAGTCACTGGCAGCTTTATATGCAACTGACAGTTACATATTTATATCATTTAATTTTCAAAGGCTATACAAAATTAGCATAATTATGCCTACTTCCCAGAAGACCTTGGGGTTCAGAAGGGCTAACGACTTTAAGTTTTCACAGTCAGCCTTGAAGCCTGTATTTCAACCAAATCTATCACATTTTAATTTTTGATAATGTATTTGGGCCTCCCTATCCTTCCCAATGAATCTAATACCAGACCTAAAAACTATTAGGGCAAGTGTGATAAATGTGGAAAAGGCTGAAAAATGAGAATTTAGGGAATTTGATATCTAGATGGTATCTTGAAAGTGAAAACAATGGCCAGAGTCCAGGAGTCAGAAAATTATTAGATTCTCCTCCTTCTGCCTCTTCCCCTTACCTGTCTTCTCAACCACACTCCCAGGAGCCAGTTCAACCCAAGTAGGTTACCTCCATTCATATATACACATATATATATGGAAACTAAAGTGGGGCTTTCAAAACAAGAATAACTAACAATGGTTGCCATATTATATTGACTATTTTTATCATCAAATCTGATATTCTTGTTTTGAAAATCCGAAACTTATCTATTGTTGTACATTACCATTTCTGTCTCTATTTCTATTCGTTTTTGCTTTTCTTTTATTCTTCAAAATTAAATTAAATTAAAAGATTAAACAATAAAAACTAAAACACACTCACAACCCCCAGCACTTGGGAGACTAAGGCAGGAAGGTCACAAGTTCAAGCTCAGCCACAGCAACATAATTAGTGAAAAACATAAGTTAACTGAGAAACATAATTGCTGAGATTTACACACTCAAAGATACCCCAACTTCTTAACAACTGGATGGTAATCCGAAATTAACCCAGAATTCTAAATCTAACAGTATAATACTGCAGAAATCCAGGAAGGGGAGCATCATCTATCTTTAATGGCCTAGGAGTAAGAAGCCTCTGTACTACAAGATAATTATTTTTAAATCCTATGCAGTCAAAGCAAATAGCCCTGGGAGATGGAGGGAAGGAGGGGAAGAAAGACAGAAAGATAGAAGGAAAATCAGAAGAAAGGAAAGAAGGAAAGAAAGCAGGCAGGTAAGCAAGAAAGAAAGCAAGCAAGAGAGAAGGAAAGAAGGAAAGGAGATGAGAGAAAAAGGCCGGGGAGGGGAGGATGGGTAGGGCCCAGCTAGAGAGGTAGGTCGCTGGAAGCATGACCTAGAAAGATGTGTCCTTGTCCCTAGCTCCTCCTTTTTCTAAACACAACGGCTAGATCCAGGACAGGCATAACAGGATCAAACTTAATAGACTGGCACCTGAATCTCATTACGTGTTAAGGATACAGCTGCACCAGAGCTCTTCACCAAAGGTCAGAGATCAATGCTATACAAAATGACAAAGACCAGGAGAAAAATGCAAACCCAGGTCTCGAGTCCAACAATCAGTGCAGGGGACACTAACTGAGCTGAAATGAATGAACAGAGGTGGAAGCAAAGGCACAACAGCAGAAAGGTATAGAGGAACTCAGATCAGAATTAATGCCTGAAGTAAAAAAAGAAATATTTGAATACATAGCATCTGAAGTAATGAATGAAATCCAGAAACATATGTGGGAAACCCATTGCCCACCCAGAACAAGTGCAGAGAACACTATTCCAGCTGATAAGTATGAACTAAGTGTTGAAAGCAAAGAAACAACACCAGAAAGGTCATGAGGTACTCAAAGCAGAAATAATTACCGAAATCAAAAAAGAATTCTAAGAAATCATACTATCTGAAATACAGAAACATTTCCAGAAATATACAGAGCAAATCAAAAGTGAAAGAAACTCTGCAGAAAAAGAATTAATAGCTTCCTCCAAAGAAGACATGTATAAAAAATAGAGGAGATCAGAAATATGATGGATTCCTGGAATGAGCAACACAGAAAAGAAATAGAACACATGAAGCAGAATCAAAGAGATATAGAAGAGCTAAAAATATCAATCAAGAGTCTACGAAACCGTTTGAGTGAAAGCAAAGACACAGTTTCAGATCTTGAGGATGCTGGTGCAGCTAGTGAAAAAGAGATAAAGGATCTCTTAAAAACAATGAGAATGCAGGAAAAAATAGTTCATCACCTGCAAGATGATGCCAGGATGAACAATGTGAGACTAATTGCCATCAATGAGAATGAAGGAGTCAATACAAATGATATAAAAAGAATTTGGGGGGAAATAATCACAGAAAACTTCCCAAATATGAGGAAAAAATCCAAAATTCAGGTAACCGAAGCTCACAGAACACCAAATAACTTCAACCAAAGGAAAAACACACTGAGACATATAATAGCTAAGATCCCAGAAATCCAACACAAGAATATACTGAAAGCTGCTAGAGAGAAGCAGATCACATTCAAAGGAAAACCAGTCAGAATTACAGTCAACTTCTCTACACAAACAATGAAGGCAAGGAGAGCATGGAGGAGAGTTCTTCAAGTCCTATATGAAAAAAATTCCAGCCCAGGCTATTATACCCTTCAAAACTCTCATTCAAGTTTGATGGAGAAAAGAAATACTTCCATGACTAAAGAATTTCATAATG
Organism: Ctenomys sociabilis; assembly: GCA_004027165.1. NCBI lineage: Eukaryota > Metazoa > Chordata > Mammalia > Rodentia > Ctenomyidae > Ctenomys > Ctenomys sociabilis. Next base: position 4,789 of record PVKA01027942.1, on the reverse strand, counting down.
ACAAAGCCATCCCCCACAGGCTACTGAAAGATGTTCTGGAGAGAGAGCACAATGACCAGAACTCCACAAATGAGAATGGAAGGAAACCACTAAACAGGACAGACAATTAAACACAGGATACAAAGGAGTAAACAACACCAGGTAAATATCATTATAAACGTAAGTCAACAGTTCAATTATAACCATCAATGTAAATGGACTCAGTTCACCAACTAAGAGAAATAGACTGGTACAGTGGATTAGGAAACAAAATCCAACAATATACTATATACAAGAAACACACTTAACTCAAAAACACATTCATAGGCTCAAAGTCAAAGGATGGAAAACAATACTACATGCCCCAGTAACTCAGAAAAAAGCAATAATAGCAATTCTTCTCTCAGACACTCTCAACTTCAAACCAAGAATGATCAAATGACACAAAGAAGGCCACTATATGTTGGTCAGGGGAAAAATTCAAGAGCAAGAGGTGACACTCACAAATATCTATGCACCAAACACAGAAGCAGCACCCAGCTATATAAGATAAACCTTACTGGACATGAAAAACCTAATATCTAAGACTATAATCTTAACAGGAGACCTTAACACCCCCTTATCTCAAAAAGATAGATCAACCAGACAGAAAATTAGCAAGGAAGTAGCAGAACTGAACTAGAGCTTGAAACAAATGGACCTGGTGGATATATACTGAGTGTTCCACCCCACCCAGCTGAATACACATTTTTTTCAGCTGCACACAGGTCCCTTTCCAAAATAGACCACATACTAGTCCAGAGGTCATGCGTAAGTATATGCAAGAAAACAAAAATTATCCCATGAATATTATCTGACCACAATGCAATGACACTGGAACTATACAAAAAAAGAAACCAGCAAACCCTGCTAAATTCATTGAAATTAAACAACAACCTACTTAGCAATCAATAGATCACAGAAGAAATTAAAGAACAAATTCAACAGTATCAAAAATTCAACAGTATCAAAAATTCAACAGTATCAAAAATTCAATGAAAATTCAAGCACAACATACCGGAATCTATGGAATGCGATGAAAGCAGATCTTAGAGGGAAAGTCATAGATATAAACTCACACATTAGGAAAACAGAATGGGAACAAATAAACACCCTAATGTTGTACCTCCAACATTGAGAAAAAGAAGAGCAAAGACAGGAAGAAATCATAAAGATTAGAGAAGAAATTAATTCAATTGAGATGAATAAAACAGTTCAAAGAATCCACAAATCAAAAAGTTGGTTCTTTGAAAGACTAAATAAACTTGATAAGCCTCTAGCCAACCTCATCAAAAAGAGGAAAGAAAAAATTCAAATACAAACAATAAGAAATTTCCACTGACCCAGTGGAAATTCAGAAGACTGTCAATCGCTACTCTGAGAATCTTTACGCTCACAGAATAGAACACACAGAAGAAATAGACAGTTTCCTCAAAAACTGAACCAAGAGATATAACAACAATCAATAAGCCAATGAGCCAAAGAAACACAAAACATAACAAAAAGCCTGCTGACAAAGAAAAGTCCAGGTCCTAATGGATTCACAGCTGAATTCTACAAGAAATTTATAGAAGATATAATCCCTAAACTCCTCAAAATCTTCAATGAAATTGAAAAGGAAGCAGTCCTCCCAAAATCATTTCTGGAGGCAAGTATTATACTGATTTCAAAACCAGGGAAAGACACAGAAGAGAAAGAAAATTACAGGCCAATCTCCCTCATGAACATAGATTCAAAAATCCTCAATAAAATCCTAGCAAACAGAATATAGCAAATCATCAAGAAGATCATACATCATGACCAGGTAGGATTCATCCCAGGGATGCAAGGATGGTTCAGTATTCGAAAATCTATAAATGTAATACACTATATTAATAGACTGATATCTAAAAACCATCTCAATTGATGCAGAAAAGGCTTTTGACAAAGTCCAACATTCATTCATGTGCAAAGTCTTACAAAAAATTGGAATAGATAGACTCTACATTAACTTGACAAAAGCCAACTATGACAACCCAAAAGCTCATATAATCCTAAATGGGGAAAACTGAAATCTTTTACTCTTAAATCAGGTACAACACAAGGATGTCCTCTATTACCCCTCTTTTTCAATATACTTTTGAAATCATTAGCAACAGCCATTAGAAAAGAGGGAGAAATAAAAGGAATAAGAATAGGTAAAGAAGAAGTTAAATTATCACTATTTGCAGATGACATGATACTTTACTTGGAAGACCACAAAAATTCCACCAAGAAACTACTAGAACTGATACGGAAATTCAATAGCACAGCAGGATACAAAGTCAATACTTAAAAGTCAATAGCATTCCTCTACACATATAACAAGCCCACTGAAAGGGAAACAATAGCACCGCAGAAAATGAAATACCTTGGGATTCACTTACCCAAGGAAGTCAAAGATCTTTTCCACAGAAAATTACAACACCATAAGAAAAGAGATTATAAAGGATTTCAGAAAATGGAAAGATATTCCATGCTCCTGGATGGGAAGAACCAACATCGTGAAGATGAGCATACTCCCAAAATTGTTGTACAGATTTAATGCAACTCCTATCAAACTGCCAACAACATACCTCCCAGACATAGAGAAATCGTTCCTAAAATCTATTTGGAACCATAAAAGACCTAGAATAGCAAAGGCAATCTTGGCCAATAAAGACAAGGCAGGATGCATCACGATTCCTGACTTGAAATTATACTACAATGCCACTGTGATAAAATCAACATGGTACTGGCAATGAAATAGACCTGAGGATCAATGGAATAGATTAGAAGATGCAGAGGCATCTACAAACACACTAGGCCACCTGATCTTTGGCAAAGGGGCCAAACAAGCTCACTGGAAGAAAGATAGCCTCTTTATCAAATGGTGCTGGAAAAACTGGCTTTCTATATGCTGAAAACTAAAACTTGACCCAGCTCTATCACCATGCACTAAGCTAAAGTCAAAATGGATTAAAGATCTAAATATTAAAACAGTAACACTCAATCTCCTGAAAGAGAAAGTAGGAGGAACTCTTGAAGATATAGGATTAGGCAAATAGTTCATGAACAAACATATATTTGCACAGGAAGCTCTTGAAAGAGCCAACAACTGGGATCAACTCTTCTTAAGCAGTTTCTGCACATCAAAAGAAATTGTCAAAAAAGTGAAAAGGCAACACACAAATTTTGAAAAAATCCTAACTAAAAAGCAATCAGACAAAGGTTTGCTATCTAGAATATATAAAGAACTAAGATATAACAGGACCCTCATATATAAAGACCCAATTCAGAAATGGGCATCTGACATGAATACACACTTCTCAGAGGATGAAATTAAAGAAGCGAATAAATATATGAAAAAATGCTTCACATCACTAGCCATCCATGAAATGCAAATAAAAACAACACTGAGATACCATCTCACTCCAGAAAGAATGGCTATCATAAGGAAATCAACCAACAACAAATGTTGGAGAGGATGTGGGGAAAAGGGAACACTTCTCCACTGCTGGTGGGAATGTAGACTGGTACAACCAATTTGGAGATCATTGTGGAGACACAAAAGAGTAGGACTGGAAATCCCATTTAAGCCAGCTATCCCCCTACTTGGAATTTTCCCAGAGGAACTAAATCATTATATCATAGTGATATTTGTGTGCCTATGTTTATAGCAGCACAATTTGTGATAGCAAAATCTTGGAAACAACCAAGATGTCCGTCACATGAGGAATGGTTAAAAAAGAGGTGGTATTTCTATATAATGGAGTATTACTCAGCTGTAAATAATGATAAACTTGAAACCTTCATATTTAAGTGGATGCCACTTGAAGATATACTCATAACTGAAATAAACCAGACCCAAATGTGTAAATATCATATAGTTTCCCAGGTATAAGAACTCAAAAGAGCAAATAGAAATAGAAACGTATAACACAATTAAAAGGAAATAATTGAGAATTTAAGGATTAAACAAAGAGAGGGCAAGGAAAAAAGCTAAGAAACATGACAGGGCCACAAGATGGGTAAGGAAATAATCCTGAGAATCTTCAGCAGGGTTTCAAAACTAGCAGTTAATTATTAGGATTATCACCCCTGCTAACTATATATGCTGATAGCTGTGAACTAAGCAACTACACTGAAGATAGCAATGTGTAATAGTAGGGTTCTGCTTGGAATGCCTGTCATTCTGGTCTTCTAGATATGCACTGCTTGTCATGACATACCAATTATTGTCATACTGTATCTCAAGTAAATGTTTGTCTAAAAAAAAGTGCAATAAATGAAAACAGGTAAGAAAAAAGTCACAGAACTGTCCTGCTACAATGCTGTATATGGTTAGATTTCTAAACTTCTGTGTAAAAATATGTAATTATTGATTCCTATTTTTTAAATATAAAAAAAATTTAAATATAAAAAACTATGAAGAAAAAATTTAAAACATATACTTATGAGTGAAATAAATCAGACCCACATGTGTAAATATCATATGATTTCCCAAAAGAACTCAAAAGAGGAAATAGAAATAGAAAGGTATGACACAATTAAAAGGAAAGTGAGAACTTGTACATTTTATTTTTACTCAAAAGTGACATAATTCTATGAGAGGCAAGATCTGCACTAATGGTGGTTGGACAGGATATTATGTCGGCTTTTAGTGCTATGGTCATCCACTAGGTAAATAATTATTGAATCTTTGATATAATTCAGCTATAAAAAAACCTGTAAATATAATTTCATGTATGCACCTTGTACAGTACCAAAACGT
>PVKA01027941.1:0-29961 GCA_004027165.1 Ctenomys sociabilis | reverse complement strand
CACACACACACACACACACACAGGAGCAGGCACCCACACATTAAAAAGAAAACAAATAAGAGGCAGAGATAAGCCTGGGTGAGCGCTCCCAGCTCAGGGGACAGGCGGTAGTACCCGAGGGCAGGCTGATGTGGCTGCTGCCTTCCCGCAACTTAAGCAGGCGGCTGCGCTTGAAGTTGCCCTTGCGCTTGCGGACCCGGGGCTTCTCCTGGCTCAGCTGGCACATAAGCAGGTGGAGCTCACGCTCCACGATGTCCATCTCCCGCTCCGCCAGCTCCTGCTCGCGCCGCCGCAGCTGCTCCTCCTGGAAGCGCTGCTCCTGCGCTGCACGCAGCAGCTCCTCTTCCCGGCTGCGCAGCTCCTGGAGGAGTAGGGGGCTTAGCCTCTGCCACCACCATGCGCCCAGAGTTGCGGGCCCCTTGGTGCACGGAGGAGAGCATCTTGCTATGGGACACAGTGGGTTCACATTCCAACTCACACAATCCAAGGTGTGTGCGAGGGCCGGGGCCTGCATTAGGCCAAAAATGGGAGATAAAATTATAAATAAAATTAAAAGTGACTGCCTTAAAAGTGAAGCCAAAGGTCACTAGGGAAGAGCATGTGGAGAGCAGTTGGCCTGGTTTTGGGGGTCTCTGCTCCCATGAAGGTGGTAAAGCACCTTCCTCTTTCCCTTTCCTCTTTTTTTTTTTTTCCCTTGGCAAGCTACGGATCCAACAAACTAAGCAAGTGCTCTACCACTGAGCTACACTCCCAGTACATTTTTTTTCTTTTCCTTTCTTTCCTCTCTGCCCTCCTTTTTATTTTTATTTATTTTTTGTTTTTTGGTCTTGTTGAGACAAGGTCTTGCTCTTCAGTTCAGGCTGGCCTTTAGCTCACTATGTAGCCCAGGCTGGCCTCAAACTCACAATGATCCTCCTACCTCAGCATCCCCCTACTGGAGTTAAGGCATACACCACCACACATGACCAACACAAGAAGACCTGGCATGGGCCCAAAAGCTGTGGTTCTAGGGCAGGAGTGGTGGGCTTAAGGCATCAGAACCCAGGAATCCTGTCCCCCCTCCCACCTAGTTCCCTCCTTCACCTTTTCCTTGGTCCTAAGGTCATCAAACATGTGCTGAATCTCCAGCTTCCAGTCTTCCTGCAGTGAATGGAAGGATTCCAGCGGCATCTGGAACAGGGCAGACTGCTCGATGACTTCAAGTTGCTTCAAGATGCTGCCGAAATCTGGCCTCCCATGTGGGTCAGGGTCCCAGCATTCTAGAGTAGGAGGGGGACAGATAATGGTGTAGGGGGTCAGGGGCTATGTGTAGGGAGATCAGCACACTACAAAAAAGGCAGGGATTTTGGGAACTGTGGACAAACATCTTCCAGGAAGCCACAGAGAAGGAATTCAAAGTCAAGTTTTCAGCAACTTTAACTCAATGGGATGCTGAGATACAGGACCTGTTCCCAGGGTGGGGCTGGCAGTGCATCCAGGCTTAGGCAGGAACCCTAAGGTCAAGGAATCCCAATAGAATGCCCTCAAGTGCTTAGGGCCTGGCCAGAGCCAGGCTGCAGATCTGTGGGGCCATGTGGGAGGGAGTCTAGAGCTACCCATGGGGTTCCAGCGTGTTCTCACTCCCAAGTCTGTGGTCAGGGGGTAAAGAGGGAAAGCTGGGCCCAAGGGCCCCTGCCACCCAAAGCTGAGCCTACCCTTTCCATGGGGCCCTGGCTCACCCTCCAGTAGGCGGGCAAAGGGCTCGGGGCACGTGGAGGGGATGGGCAGCGTCAACTTGTTCATAGCCACGCCGTATGCCACAGCCAAGGCATCGATTTCGCGGTAAGGGACCTCACCAGTCAGCAGCTCCCAGAGCAGCACCCCGAAGCTGCAGGCAGGGGAGAGGCAGAGGTGATGCTGCAGCTCCCTCCCCCCAACCATACCTAAGTCCCAGCTCTGCAGTTGGTCCAGCGGGTCCTCCTCACCAGGTGTTTGGGTACGAGCAACTGACTGACCTCCTGGGCCTGGGCCTATGGCAGGGTTGGGGTAGGCCCTCTGATGTCTCCCCTTTGCTCTGCCCCTTTTCTTTAGCTCCAGCCTGAAAAACTCGAATAGGTCCCCCACACATGCTGGGCAATTCTACCCTTCTCAGCCCTGACCTCAGATGACCCTGAGAACCCAGCCTCTAACAGCCAACCCTGATTTCCTTTTCCAGCCACATGGAATGGTTTGCTAAGACCTATTCTCCCTGCCTCTGGCCTTTGCACATGCTTTTTCCCTGGATCAATAAGTCTTTTAAGTTTTCATTCAGGCTGCCCTCTCTGTCAGGAAGCCTTCGATTCTCCAGCCTCTGAAGTTTGTGAGTGGCTCTTCCTCTATCTTCCTACAGAATCAATAGCACTTACCTCAAAAATCAAGTTAGCACTAATTGATACTTACAGGCACTTACTCTGGGCCAGGCACTGTTCTAGGCAACTCTTGATAATCCTCACAACAGCCTTGTAAGGAAGATGGCATTGGTATGTATATTATTGAATCCAAGAAGGTGCAGGCTCAGCGAGGTTAAGCTACTTGCCTGAGGCCACACAGCTGTTACTGGTAGAGCCTCACCTGATCTCAGGTCTGCCTGCAGAGTGTGTGTCACTGTGCCAAAGTCACCTGCATGTGCCTCTTCCCCAGTTAACCTTCTGGACCCTGGTAACTATGCTGTGCAGGTTCTAATGTGCCACAGATCTCAGTTTTCTCCCAAAATCCATTCATGTATTTCTGTAATTTATTTAAGCACCTGCTGTGTGCTCGGTACTGGTGTAGGTGGTGGAAGGAGACACAACTGCTATCTTCATGCAGCTGACAGCCTCCCCTTCCTCCCCAGAGACAGCACTAGTGATGTGAGCTGAGCCACTGTTGCCTGGAATTACTTCCCATCCTCCTTTGTGGCTAGGTATTTCCATATGACTATACTTCAGACCAATGGGATAAAGAAGGCATGTGTGTGGGGGCAAGTGGTTCCACAGATGTTCTTGAAGAGGCATGCTTTTCCTGTTTTCCTTCTGATTGGAGCATGGGCATAAAACCTGGAGCTCAAGCAGCCATTCTTTTCCATGAAGTGAATTTGGGAATTAAGGCTACTCAAGGTGGAGGAGAACCAACAGTGGTTTTCAAGGGAGATAGCATAATCCCTTCCATGTCCCTGGATCTCTGTGGGGTGTTCTGATTGTCACAGGGGCCAAGTAGTGTCACTGACATCTGCTGCCTGGTGCCATAGATTTTTGTTTTTTGGTATTGGGAATGGAGTTCAGGACCTTGTGCTTGCCAGGCAGGTGCTGTGCTGCTAAGTTATAACCCCAGCCTGAGCTACAGGTATTTCTTATGCTGAGAAGCAAGGGACACTGCTTCCCAAGGAAGCCCCAGATCAGCCACATCCTTTTGAGGATGGAGATGGTGGTGCATGCCCACAACCAAAGCACCTTGGGAGGCTGAGGCAGGAGAACAGCAACTTCATGCCCAGCCATTTAGTGAGACTCTGTCTCAATAAAACAGGTCAGGACCATAGCTCTACATATAGGCCTTGGAATCCATCTGGGGGGTGGGGGCAGGGACAGCCTAAATTCTCAGTACTGGGGACAATACATCCTGTTCTTTCCATGAGAATGAAAACTGCAGTCTTGTTTTTGTTTGGGGTTTCTCTTTTGCAGCAGAAGTCAATACAGTGCTATAAGTGGATGCCTGATGTAAAGTTGGCCAGAACTTCTCCAAGGAGCTACTCTGCTTGAGGGGGAACTTGAGACATCCTGTCTGATTGGTCTCGGACCCAAACTCATAAATTCCCTGGACAACGTGGAGCCTCAGCTGGGATAGAAGTCACAGCACAAGGGGAGACCTGGGGTTCACTCCTCCCAAGTGAAGGTGCTGGTTGCCTGTCAACTCTCTCTGTGGCTACTTCTGTCCTTTAGAATCCATTCTCCACCTCATAGCCAAGGGAGCTTTTAATGTGCTCAATCAGATCACATTCATAAACCAATCATAATGCTGACCCTAATGGCTTTCACTGCACTCAGAGTGAAACCCAAGGCGCCTGTTTCCCCGTAGGTCCCACAGCGCCGGATAGCGTGCTAGGTGGGCTGCCGCCACGTGGGCTTCTGGCTGACTCCAGACCAGAACTCACCTCTACACCCCCAGACAGTGAGGCTAGCTCCTTGTTACTCAGAGGCCCTTATAACACTTGCTCTCTGCCTCCCAGCCCCATGCAATATCTAACAGTTCTCACTGCCTCTTAATTTCATTACAGTTTTCATAATTTAAAAAATGGCTTCTTTTAGAGTCAGGTATGATTCACATGCCTATAATCCCAGCAGTTGGGAGGCTGAGGCAGGAGGACTGCTGTGAGTTTACAGTTAGTTTGTGCTACCTAGCAAGACCCAGTCTCAATAAGCAAAAAAAGTTTAAAAATTTTTTTTTTCAAAAAGATGGCTGTTAGTTTTTTTGTGTATTTTAAAAACTGATTCTTCCTGAGGGCAGGATCTCCACTTAGTGCAGGGAGGTGAATGGCTGGCTGGCTGCAGAGGTTCTCATTTCCTTCTCCCAACAGACTCTATGTACTAGTTGGTGTGGGCCAAGGGCCTCTTAGTGCTGACATCCCTGTCCTACCTTCATCCTCTTCCTCCTCATCTTATTTCTTCTTCATTGCCTGGGCTGGGACCCATAGCCTTATACATGCTAGGCAAATGCTCCACCTCAGGGCCACACCCAGCCTTATCCTCTCTACCTCTTTTGAGCTTTTTCTCCTAGTTCAAGTCCTTCCTCAAGGTCATCTCTGCTGCCAGAGCTGCTTCACAGGTTGGGCAGTGGTCCCTTACAGAGGCTCTTATTCTAGGTCCACATCTGACAGCCATCCCGTTCTTCCCCCCTTCCTCCAGCCCCCCCATCCCTGCCTCTCAGCACCTCCAAACATCACTGCTTTTGGAGAAGAGGGAGAGACGGATAACCTCTGGGGCCATCCAGGCGTAGGTTCCAGCGGCGCTCATTTTGGTGGTCTTGTGCCACTCGCGGGCTAGGCCGAAGTCTGTGATCTTGAGCACCGTGTCTGCAAGGTTGTGGTTCTCGATGGCCTCTAGGATAAGAACTGGGAGTGGGAGGGAGAAAAAGATGGGTCACCCAGACCTGGGGGGCTGCAGCCCTGAGCATACTGGCCCTCTATTCTGGACCCTACTACCTCCAGATGCCCCACTCTGGGGTAGCCAGGTTTCAGCCTGGAACTCCAGGCAACCAAATTCCTGTCCTACCAGTTCCTTCCCCAAGGCCTTTGTTCTGCCAACTCCAACTTAAACTTTAGGGAATGCAACAAATGCCAAGGACCAATGGCCAAGGCCTGGATTCTTCTTGGTTCAGGCCTTGACTTCCTACCCAGTTTGGAAGCGGGCACTACCAACCATGAATAGAAAGGAGAATGTAGTCTTCTTTCTGTTTTTACCACCTTGGTGGTCTCCTGTAGGTCAGGGCCCTGATGCCACCTCTTCCTGCGTCCACACTCTGCCTAGAGACTTCGCAGCTATTCCACTACCAAGACAGAATGGGTTTTCCCATCTTCTGACTCTCAGATTGCCATAATGTGATTTGCCTTGGCCAAGAATGAGGTGGACACGACAGGGCGTCACCTCCATACCTAGTCTCTAAGAGCCTCTGGGGCATCTGCTGTCATGGTGACAACAAGCCTTGGCTGGGCAACTGGTCCAAGGAAGATGGAGAAACTTGGAGCAATGCTTCTCAGTGGAGCCTAGCTAACTGGCTTTACCTCCAGTTTGCCTGGAAGTGCACCAGAGGCAGGTGACTGCTGTGTTAAGACACTGAGTTTTCAGAATACTTTGTTATGCAGCATCATTGTGAAAATATTTAACTAATTCATTCCTCAAGCATACTAAACGGCTCCAGCTTACCTGCTGCCTTGGGTTATTACTAACCAGGATCATAGTCATGGCTAAGATTCACTGCAAGCTAAGTCCTTTACAAGAATGGACTCTCACACAACCTATTTTTGCTGACTAGCAAACTGAGGCCTAGAGGAGTCACTTGGCTGAGATCACATGGCTGGGAGATGGCAGGACAAAGACCTGTCATCAGGGCCCAATGTCTTAGCTGGCATGTTATTTTAAGTTTTCTTTTTTTTTTTGGTGGAACTGGGGATTGAATTCAGGTCCTTGCGCTTACCAAGGAAGTGCTTATTCCACTGACCCATCTCCCTGGCCCCCTATTTTAAGCTTTTGCTTACTACCTCTCCTCTGTTAAATGGCAATGATGAGAGCATTTATCTCTTAGGGTTATACAGTCAAAGATTTATTGCTGAGAGGCATGGCAGGAGGATCAAAAGTTCAAACCCAGCCTGGACAACCTAGTGAGAGCTTGTCTCAAAATAAAGTGGGGGAGCCAGGGAGATGGCTCAGTGGAATAAGTGCTTCCCTGGTAAGCACAAGGGCCTGAGTTCAATCCTCGGTTCCGGGGGAAAAAAAAAAAACAACAACAACAACAAAATAATTATAGTGGGGCTTCACTCGCAACTTAATTCTTTCCACAGTTCTGATCACAAACTGATTTGATCAAGAACTAAATCAAATTCAATTATTAGGTTCAAGTTGTTGTTCTAGAGAAATCTGATTCCATTCTTGTCCAATTTGGTTTGCAACCAGAATCAAAGAATTAAGTTTGTGAACTGAGATACCACTGTGAAAAATAAAGAGCACTAAGGGGCTGGCCAGATGGCTCTGAGGATTAAAGTGCCTGCTTAGGCAGATGGAGGGACAAGGTTCGATCCCTGGCATGCTGTACTGGCCCCCATGGGCATGGTGGTGCGCGCCTGTAATCCCAGCATTTGGGAGGCTGAAAACAGAAGGATCACTACGAGTCTGATCTGTGTAGTGAGACCCTGTATTAAATACAGAAAGAAAGAAGGAAGGAAGGAAGGAAGGAAGGAAGGAAGGAAGGAAGGAAGGAAGGAAGGAAAGAAAGAAAGAAAGAAAGAAAGAAAGAAAGAAAGAAAGAAAGAAAGAAAGAAAGAAAGAAAGAAAGAATAAAGAGCACTGGAGAAATAGCTCAATGCTAAGGCTCTGGGGTCCAATCCTTAGTACAAAACAAACAACTCCACCTACCCTTCGTCCAAAAATATACTGATGACAGAAAAACTTGGTGTAGGGATCATGCCATGAATTAGCAGGGTTGATTAGAGATAAAAAAAAGAGCCCCAGTTTTCAGCAGGAGCATGCTGGTGGCCCCTCCTCACTCACTAGCATTAGGAGGAGCTGGAGTGTGGGCATCAGGCTGGGTTTACCTGCTTCCATCTGTCTTGCTTTGTCCCCCTGCCTGGACATAGTCTGGGGATGTTCTGGGCACTTGATAGCCATCTGTTGAGTGTGTGACCGCCTGGCTCTGGTGAGGGTGACTCTGCCCTCTGCTCAAGGGGCTTATGCTTGCAATTGGTAAGGACATGGCAATAAAGCATTTGGAAGGGTTCAAACAAATGTGAAACTATAGGTCTGGTGGGAATCAGAAGCAGATGTAATGTGAGCATTGAGGGCAAAGGGAAACTCACGATTCTGAGCTTGAGTGTGAACCATGTGAGGGCAGGGAACATGTTGGCCTCATTTATTGCGGATCACTCTGGTTTTTAGCATGTGATCTATCCCTGCGAATAGCAAGTGAAAGAATGAAGGCAAATGAAACAAACAAAAGTGAAGGAAGTGAGATGGGACAGAGCAAGATTAAGAGAGGTAGGAAGGTAGGATCTTCCTCTGCTGCACCCTTGGATAGTGCCTGGCACTTGGGAACACATGGGTGATGAATGAATGAAATGTCTATTTTTTAAGTACTGTCCAGGTAGAAACCATGGTTCTCTTAGTACCTGTTGGGTTCCTAACATAATAGATGCTCAAGGAATATTGGCTCATGCTCCAAGATGCTCTTTAGTCTAGATATGAGTTCTGGGGGCCTTCCCTTTTACGTGGCCCCATTATTGAGCTGACCAACTGACTGACTGGCCAACCAACTTTAGAGACCCAGTGCTAAGTCAGGCAGCCTGGATGCTTTTATAGACACCACACGTGTTTTTTTCCTCCCTCATCTTTTTTTTTTTTTTTTTTTTGCAGAACCAGGGATTGAACTCAGGCCGGTGCACTTGCCAGGGAAACGCTTATTGCACTGAGCCATCTCCCTGGACCCTTCCTCCCTCATCTTTTTTCCAGTTTGCCTCAGATGCCTAGCAGTACTCCAGGAAGTGTTCCTCAACTAGAGACAATTCTGTCCTCCAGGTGACACATGACAATGTCTGGAAACTTTTTCAGTTGCCATAGTCAGGGAGAGAAAGCAGGGAATATTAATGGCATTTTGTAGGTACAAAACAAGGATGCTGCTGTACAACTCTAAAAGGCACAGGACAGTCCCCAAAAATGTCCAGCCATAAATGTTGACACGGCCAGGGTTGAGAAACCCTAACTCCAGGTAGACAAGGTCACTTTTGTGTCTTCTAGATTGACTCTAAAAGGCTGGGGAGATAGCTCAGTGGTATAAGCACCTGTCTGGCAAGCTCAAGGTACTGAGTTCAATTCCTGGTACCACAATAAATAAGTAAATAAATAAATAAACCAAAAACCAAGCAAATAAAAACACCCCCAAAAAGTAGATGGACTCTGGCTTCATGATGGGAGGGTTGGCACCATGTGGGTGCACATTGCATCTGTCTTGTTCCAGGCAGGGAATGCAGGGATTGTCAGTATTCCCGATTCACAGTTTCAGAGTTATCATGACTTTGTAGCCTGGGAGTCAGTTCAGTCCTTCCACTTTTCTGAGCCTTCTTTTCCACCTTGATGGCAGCAATGCCTGCCTCACTTGGCCCTGACCATATACAGCTGCCCCATCTCGCCCCAGGCACAGCACCATCTGCCACCCCCCCATCCTGTTTCCACCACCTGGGCTTGGCTTGGCAGCGCTCTGTGGAAGGAAGTTTTGGGGGAGAGTACATCACTTACTGTTGATGGATTTGAGGTCCCGGTGGATGATGGGCACTGGGGCGTCATTGTGTAGGTAGTTCATGCCCCGGGCCACCTGCACAGCCCAGTTGACCAGCACATGAGGGGGCACCCGGCGACCTGCCAGCACTCTGCTCAAGGCGCCTCCCCGGGCATACTCCATCACCAGGCAGAGGTGAGGGGGGCTGAGGCAGGCGCCCCGCAGGGCAATGATGTTGGGGTGTTGCAGGGCTCCAAAAAGTCGGGCCTCCTGGCGCACCTGTTCCGCTGTCACTGCCGGGTCCCTTTCAGGGTCCAGGCGAGCGGCCTTGACAGCTACCTCCTCACCGTGCCACAGGGCCCGGTAGACCTTGCCAAAGCCCCCGACACCGATGATCTCTTCTAGCTGCAGCTCGTGGAAGGGGATCTCCTGGGGCAGCTGGAGGCCCGCGGGTGTGGCGGGCACGGTGGGGGCCACGTAGTTACTCGGGAAGACGCCCACACGGCCGCTGGGCAGCTGCCCGGTCCACCAGCCCTCATCGCCAGATACCGCACAGTCCTGGGAAAGCACCTGGACGCGGTCGCCCCTCCGCAGGGTTAGCTCCTCCTCGCCAACCGCCTCGTAGTCGAACACCGCGGTCCAGACAGGCCCCGTGGGGGTCGTGCCCCATTCCTTGGCCGCCGCCCCCTCCTCCTCCTCCATGGGGGAGGGGCCGGGGGCTGCGGGAGGCCGCTTCACGCAGGCTGCCCGCGGGATGCAGAGGGCGGGCCCGGGCGGCCGGGATTGGGGGCGGTCCCTGCAGGCCCTCGGCGGCTTCTGGGGGCCATGACTGCTGGGGGCTCCACTGGAGCAGAAAAAAAAAAAACCTTAAAAAGGCAGGATCGGCTACCCAGGCTGATTCGGCAATGGGGTGGCAGGTTCACCTGTTCCCCAACCCAAATGTCAGGGAGCTAAGCGCGTCTGGCCGCGCGGGGTCCGCGGGCGGGGGCCGAGGGCGAGGGCAGCAGGCAGCCGCCCCTCCTCGCGCCTCTCACCCCGCGCAGCTCCACCGGCGGCTCCAGGCTCCGCATCCCCGGGCCACGACCGCCGGGCTGGGCGGGGTGGCGTGGCCCCGGGGGTGGCCGCCCCGAACCGGGGTGGCGCGCCCCTCGACCTCCTCACGCACGCGGCGCCTGGGCGGCCCCCATCCTTCGCCCCGGGCTCTCTGTGGGCCCCAGACCCTAACCCCGCCCGCGCCTCTTCTAAGGGCCGCCGGCGGTGATGGACTGACGCGGTGGCCCCGCCGCGGTGCCGCCTGGGAATTGTAGTTCCTGGCCGCGATCCCGGCTGCCCCCGAACCCAGCTGTCACCTCGGCCTCAGTAGGGACCCTTTGCGGCCGAGAGAAGCCTCTGATGAGAAAAGCCTTGCCTCGGACCTTCCCTACCGCCCGGTGGATTGAGCGTCTGGGGGGTGAGACCAGCGCTTCCCTCTGGCCCAGTACGGAACCCAACCCAGGGTAGGGTTGAGGGAATCGATGCGCTTAGCAAAGCGAAAAACATGGAGCTGAGTGAACGGTGGTTATTTCCCGGAATCTCGAACGTAAGCAGACAAGAGCTCCCCGCCGGACGGTCCCTCGGGGAACCTCTTGGTCCGCGATGCATGCTGGGAAATGTAGTCCTTCGTCGGGATCCGGCGCTGCGAGAAGTGAACCCTGAACCGGCCCTTCCGTGGATGATGGCTCCAGAAGTGGAGGGGAGGAGGCAAGCCGGTGTAAAGACCTGTGCAATGTAAATAGGCCTGGCTAATGTGTTTATGGTCTTTGGGGATTTCATAGCCACGTCTGCTTCCTCTGCTGTTAAGTTCTGGAGAAACCATCCTCTCATAATACCAGTTTTCATCTTGAGGGATTTGGTACATTTTATGTGGTTCTGGTCTGGAGACAGTACTCCCCCCCCCCCCCCCCTTTTTTTTGTACTTTTGTCTGTTTCAGACAGGATCTTGCTATGCAATTCAGGCTGGCCTTCAGTTCCTAGGCTGGCCTCGAACTCCCAGTAATCCTTCTGCCTCAGCCTCCTGAGTGTTGGGATCACAGGCATGCCCCATCATGCCTGGCAGTAACTTTTGATTAAAACTATCTTCATGGGAATTTAAAATGTGATTGAGGGCCGGGGAGATAGCTCAGTAGAATAAGCACTTGCCTGGCAAGTGCAGTGGCAAGTGCAAGCCGATACTGCAAAAATAAACAAACAATATTTGTAATATTCTTGAGTAATCTGCTATTTTGATGTAGGAGGAATCTCGTTGCAATTTCTTCATGTGTACTGACAGATTTGCCATGTGGCATTACATGGTAACAAGCATAGTGACCCTTACATCAGTAAACCAAGTGGTTTATCTAAAAGGAGACATTTCTCTGGATTTTCAGGTTCTTTCCTTTATTTTCAGGTTTTTTCCCATAATTTTATTGAAAAACAAATAGCAATGAGAGTTTCAAATCAAATTAGTAGGACAGTTTCAATAATTAATACATTGCATATTGTTTTCTTAGTGGGTATTCGTTCTACAAGATGCAGACATGATATGCTATATATTAGAACAGATCCCTCTATTCATTGAATTAAGAGAATATAGCTATATATCTATCTTAACTATTTTGAATCTACAGGTACAAAATGGTCATTCAATTGTATTCCTTTCTTTTGTTAGAATTCACTATGTATCCCAGGCTGACATCAAACTTGTGGTAATCCTCCTGCCTCAGTCTCCTGAGTGCTGGAATTATAGGAATGTACCACCACTCCCAGCTTTACTTTTTTATTTATGATTGGGACATTTATTATTTTAATACTGTTGCTTTTGTTTTGGAAATGATGTTTCTATTGCTATGTTTGCAGTAGCTTTTTATCACAGTAAGAACATCCTGCAGGCCTGTACCCTCTTCAGCTCTGCCCCTTGGCTTAAGTCTCCATGTTGGGAATCCTTGGGGGCCACTTGGCCATTTGGGGCTTGATGGAACATGGATGTGAGTTAAAGCTGCTACAAAGAAGATTTGAGATGAGCAAGCTATTGTGTTGTGTGGTTTTTTTTTAATGCTTAGCTAAGATTTGACTACTTTGTTGAACTTATTTTTAGCTATTTTGGAAGAGCTCTATAATACCCCTCACTTTTCTAGTTAGATATTGGCCCCCAAAATCACTGTTCAAGCTGGGTGAGGGGGCTCATGCCTGTGATGCCACCACTCAGGAGGCTGAAGCAGGAGGATTGTTGGGAGTTTGAGACCAGCCTGGGATAGAAAGTGAGCTCAAAGCCAGCCTGAACTGCATAGTGAGACCCTGTCTCAAAAAGACAAAAAAAAAAAAAAAAAAAAAAATCACTGTTTAGTCTTCCCAATTTTTCTCTCACTCTCCCCCTTTGGCTGAGAGTTTCAATGCAATATTGAATGACAGTGGTATGAATAGTAGCTCTTCTCTTACTCTAGCCTTTTAAAGGAATAATCCTAAGATGATATTATTAAGTGTGATATTTTCAGTAGGTTTGTATAAGTCCTTTATTTCATTTATTATGTTCCGTTACTAGTTTGCTAAGAGTTGAAAAGATGTTGAATTTTATCAAATGTTTTCACCTTTATTAATGTGATCTGATAAATTTTCTGGTATTATTGTTATTATTGATTTTTGAGACATGGTCCTGCTATGTAGTTTAGGCTGATGTTTAACTCAGTATGTAGCCCAGGCTGACCTGGAACTCATAGAGATCTTCCTGCCTCAACCTCCTGCTTGCTAGGATTACAGGTGTGTGCCATCGTGCCTGGCTAATTTTCTGCTCTTAATTTGTTAATGTGTGATGTAATTATTTATTTTATTTTTCATTTTTTAATGTATTCATTGTAGGGTTTACAGAGTCTCACTACACAGATCTGACTCCTAGTGATCTTCCTGTTTTCAGCTTCCCAAGTGCTGTGATTACAGGTGTGCAGCACATGCCCAGTCTCAGTTGCAGTCTCAGTGTGCCCCAGGGGCAGGACCAGCAGGCACTTTAGTCTGCTGAGCTATCTGGTAGGCTCATTAATTTGTTAGTGTGAAACTATCCTCATTCTCACTTTCATCAGCACCAGATTTAATTTAATTTAATGTAATTTATTTATTTATTATGGCTGGCTCAGCCCACCTTGGGGGCAGGACTGGCATGGCATGTAGTGCCAAGGAGCAAACCATGGTCCCTGTGTATTTACCTAAGCATGCCTAAACAGGTGCTTTAAATGGCTGAGCTTTCTCACTGGCCCTTTAATTAATTAATTTATTTTTCAAGACAGGGTCTCACTATATTGTTTGGGCTGGCTTTGTGCTCACTTTGGTAGCCCCCAATCTGATCTTGAACTAGCAGAGATCCTCCAGGCTCAACTTCCTGAGTGCTTGGATTATAGGGGTGCACCACCACACCCAGCCCATCTCTCATTTTTGTATTTTCTGGTTGTTTCTGAGTACAACATTATGTAGAGTGCATCATACTTGGTAATGAGGATAAATGACTGTTACTGGCTTTTTCTTTCTTTCCTTCCTTCCTTCCTTCAGTACTGGTGACTGAACTCTGGGTGTGCTACTACCAATTTATACTCTAGCCCTATTTATTTTTTATTTTGAGATAAGGTCTTATTAAATTGCCCAGGCTGGCCTTGAACTTGCAATCCTCCTGCCTCTGTCTCACTGAGTAGCTGGGGTTATGGATGTGTGCCACTGTGTGTGGCTTGGTTTATGTATTTACTATGGTATGCTGTTTTTTTATCATTACTTTGGATTATACTTCTGTGTACTTTTTTTTTTTTTTTTTTTGCGGTACCAGGGATTGAACTCAAGACCTTGCACTTGCCAGACAAGTGCTTATTCTACTGAGCTATCTCCCTGGCCCCTGTACTTAGTTTTTTAAAGTTGTTGTAACACAACCTGAAGCCAGTGCCCCAGGAGAGCCTTGAGAAGACAGGGTTGTCATCATAGAAGGTGACAGTTTCACGCATGTTAGGGTCCCAAAGACCTTCCAGTGGGACAAGATGTGAAGGTAGAAGACTGATAACCATTATCCCCTATTTGGGCCAGAGATAATGTATGTCTTTTAACAAAAAAGTAAAAAAAAAAAGGGGGGGGCTGGGGAGATAGCTCAACAGTCCAAGTGCCTGCCTGCCTGGCAAGCATAAGGGTCTGGGTTCAATCCCTGCTGTGCTAGCCCCGGAACCCTGAATGCCAGCACTGAAATCAGGCGTAGTGGCTCATGTCTATAATCCTAGTACTGGGGAGGCTGGGACAGAAGGATCAATATAAGTCTAAGCTATGTAGTGAGACCCTGCACCAACTAAATATATAAAATTTTTTTTTTAAAAAAGAAAATGTATATAGAATAATGACATAAAGAAAGAAAAATTTTAAAAATAAACAAAAATGAGGGCTAGGGAGATGGCTCAGTAGTATAACCCTGGCAAGTGCAAGGTCCTGAGTTCAATCCCCAGTACCACCAAAAAAAAAAAAAAAAACTTTTGGGGCTGGGGAGATGGCTCAGTAGAATAAGCACTTCCCTGGCAAATGAAGGGTATGCATTCATTCCCCAGTTCTGCAAAAACAAAAACAAAAAAAAGACCCTCAAAAGTGCACATTTCAGGAGAACAAAGGTAATATATACTAGCTGGACACACTGGCACACTGAAACAGGAGAATGTCAAGGCTGAGCCAACCTGGGAAGGTTTTCAAAATTTAACTAACTAAATAAAAAGGGTCTGGGTGATAGGTCAGTGAAAAAGGCCTGGGATGGCTTAATGTCCAGCAAAGGAGAGAGAGAGAGAGAGAGAGAGAGAGAGAGAGAGAGAGAGAGAGAGAGAGAGAGAGAGAGAGAGAGAGAGAGAGAGAGAGAGAAAGAGATTGAAAAAAGGTAAATAATTTTTTTTTTTGTCTTTTTGAGACAGGGTCTCGCTATGCAGTTCAGGCTGGCCTTAAGCTCACTTTGTAACTCAGGCTGGTCTCGAACTCACAACAATCCTCCTGCCTCAGCCTAAAATAATTTTTTAAAGATAAAGAATATTTTTGTAGAGCTGTACAATATGCTTGCATTTTATGCTAAATGTTATTATGAATCAAAAGGTCAAAAATTTGAAATTATATGGCCAGTGAAATAGCTCAGCACACTCCACCCAGTTAGGCAAGTACAGGGACTGGAGTTGGATCTCTGGTACCACATGCATACTGGCCCCACCCCTAGGTACACTGAGCTACGTAGACCGGGTGGGTGTGGTGGTGCACCCCTATAATCCCAGCACTTGGGAGGCTGAAAACAGGAGGATCAGCCGGGCGTGGTGGCACATGCCTGTAATCCCAGCACTCGGGAGGCTGAGGCAGGAGGATTGTTGTGAGTTCAAGACCAGCCTGAGCTACAAAGTGAGCTTAAGGCCAGCCTGAGCTGCGTAGTGAGACCCTGTCTCAAAAAAAAACAAAAAAAAAAAAAAAAACCAAACAGGAGGGTCGCTATGAGTCTGAGCTGCACAGTGAAACCCCGTACCAAATACACAAAATTTAAAAAAGCTTAAAAGTATATAGCTATGGTAAGCTAAAATTAATTAATTAATTTGACACTGGGAGTTGAACTCGGGACCTCATGCTTGTGGTACTCTGTGACTGAGCCATATCCCCAGCCTTGTAAGTGTTTTTAAAGAAAGTATATTCTCAGGTAAGGAAAATCACAAACTGGAGTCCAGGCTGGGTAACAATCTAAGATCCTGTCTTAAAAAGGGAGGAGGTGCAAGGGCTGGTGATATAGCTCAGTATGAAGAAGCAGTATCTTACACAGACGGACAGACAGACAGACACACACACACACACACACACACACACACACACACACACACACATTGCATTTACAACCAGTCCTTGCCACCTCACATATGAGGTTAGTGTCTGAATCTTCATATTGATAGTAATGTGCTGAACACAACTAGTATGTCACGTGGCCTGCTCAGGGATCTGGAATCCTCACGTACAGAATGAACGCGAAGCTAAAGGAGGCTGGTGAATTTTCCCTTGGAGAGTCCCCTGTTGGTGGACTCTGGGCAGTGCCTGCTCCTTGAACAAGTTGCGTGAGTCTGGTTTTCTATCCGTCTTCCCATCAGAACACACACTGCTCCGAGCTGAGCACCATGCCTCCGCAGAGTGGGAAGGGAAGCTGTGCTTCCCCTGAATTCCATCATCCTCGCCTCCACCTGCTCCCTGGTTTCAGAGATCGAGGCTGTTCTCAGATAGGAATGCCTGCGGTCCAGAACGCTGCCATTTGAGTTCTCTTTTGATCTCGCTAAGGTGCCCTGTGTTTCTTTCCACAGGACCTCATCAGAGAGGAAAGCCCAAGGCGTCTGGGCTCCCACCCTTTCCTACTCTCTGTCATCGAATTAGAAAGCTAGTCATCCTATAGTAATTGTGCCCGTTCGTTTAAAACGGAGTTGTGTCCTGCTCCTAGCTTTCATGGACAGCAAACACATTCGCTCATCTGTCTGATATGATATGATTCCTCTCGTGCAGAGAATCCCAAGGCATGGATAATATCCTAAAACAAGGGCATGCCTATTATGAGCTGAATCGTGCCCTTTCCCCCCAAAGAAGACTGTTTGGAGACAGGGCTCTTAGAGAATACCTAAGATAAGGCTGACAGGATTCATCCTAATCCAATTTTTTTTTTTTTTGTATTGTAGGGAAGGGCCTACAGGGTGTTCAGGGTTTCACTACTAGATTAGACTCATGTTGATCCACCTGTTTACAGCCTCCCCAGAGCTGGAATTACAGGTGCACGCTACCACACCCAGTCTCAATTGCCATCTCAGTGTGCCCCAGGGGTGGGGTTGGCATGGCAGGCCTGGGGATTGAACCTCCAGTTCTGCTGAGCTATTTGGCCAGCCCTTTATCCTAATCCAATCTGTCCTAATCCAATCCAATTGGTGTCTTATCCAAAGAAGAAACTTAGGGCTTGGGGTGTAGCTCAGTGGTAGGGGGCTGGCTGAGAGGGAGGGAGAGAGGGAAGGAGGGAGGGGGAGAGAGAGAGAGAGAGAGAGAGAGAGAGAGAGAGAGAGAGAGAGAGAGAGAGAGAGAGAGAGAGAGAGAGAGAGAACCATGTGAGGACACTGAGAAGGTGACCATCTGAAAGACCCAGACAGTCTCAGTGAGAGATCAAACCTGCCAGCATCTTGGTCTTGAACTCCAGAATCGTGAGAAAATCCATTGCTGCTGCCGAAGCTGCCCGAACTGTGTTACAGCAGCCTGAGCAGACAAACAGCCTCCAGTGCTACAATTTCAGGTGCTGGTTTAGCCTGGAGGGAGCAACTGTGATGTGACATGGGGTGGGGGTGCGGACGGTGGGGTGGGTGTTGGTGGAGGGAGACCTTTCCTCACTATCCACAGCCCTCCTGAGTTGAGGTACAGGCTGGTTTGATAGATGATTCAGGGAGCCAGGCCTGGGATGTGGTCCCTGTCACCCACCTGTCTCTTTGGGGTGTCAGTGCCAAATGTTGCAAGTCCTTCTGCTCAGGAGTGAGTCTGAGGACAGGCAGTACCCATCTTCTGAGACTCCAGGCCTTTGAAGATGCCTGCGTAGAGATGTTATAGCAGAAAATGCTCCTGTCCCCAGTATACCTCAGTTTCTTTGTTGCTCAGGTTCCAGTTCCTTCTGGTCTCTCTTTAGAAACAGCTGGTTGGGTCGGGGAGATGGCTCAATGGAATAAGCACTTCCCTGGCAAGTACAAGGGCCTGAGTTCAATTCCTGGTCCTGCCAAAAAAAAAGAAAAAAAAAAAAAAAGAAAAAAAAAGAAACAGCTGGTCACTGTGATGCACATTGTATAAACCAATCCCCAACTGACAAGCCATTCTGCCTCTGCACTTCCTGCTTGCTTATCCCATCTAAGCCCTAGACCACCAGAATAGGCCTAGTATTTTGGGAGTGATCCCAATCAGTACCTGTCCATGTAAATAAATCTGCCTCCAAATCCTGGGGTTGTTTCGGTGTTTCTGTCTGCTATTGCCATGTGTGGGAGCCCCAGTTGGGATCACGCAAGGACTTGGGGCTGTGAACAGTAGGAGATGGGGAGGAAGGGAAGGAGGGGGACACTTGAATGTGCCAAACTGCTTTCTCCTGGTAGGACTGGGGAGCAAGATCTTCTCTTGCCCTCGGAGCTGAGATGGAGACTCTGGCCTCGGATGTGCTAGGCTGGGGCTCTCCACTGAACTGTACCCCAAGCCCAGGGCTCCCCCCATTTTATGAGGTGTAGGAGCACAGAGGGAATCACAAGAAGGGAATGATTTCAGGTGGATTGTGGACTAAAAGTGACCCAAGGGTGGTGCAGGTGTCTGGGCTTTCCGACCTCCAGTGCATCTCTTTATTAATCCTGTGCTGTGGTCTGAATGTTTATGTCCCCTCCTATACATTCTGTGTTGAAGGCTAATCACCCTGGGGTTGGTAGGAGGAGATCGGACTTTTTGCTGGTGGAATTATGTCATGAGGGCCATGTCCTTATAGATGAGGTCTTGAGTCGGGTGTGGTGGCACATGCCTGTAATTCCAGCGGAGGCTGAGGCAGGGAAGTGGCAATTGAGCCCAGTCTGGGTAACTTAGTAACTTTGTGAGACCTTATCTCAGAAATAATAGGACTGAGCTGGGCATGGTGATGCTTGCCTGCAATTCCAGCATTTGGGAGACTGAGGCAGAAGGATCGTTGTGAATTTGAGACCAGCCTGGGCTACATAGTGAGCTCTAGCCCAGCCTGTACTGCATAGTGAAACCCTGTCTCAAAAATATAAATAAATAAATAAATAAATAAATAAATAAATGGGCTAAAGATGTTTCTCAGTGCAAAGCCTTCTTTTCAATCCCTAGTACATACTTCATGCATACATATGTGCATACGTACATGCATATATGTACATTCTTACATACAAATAGCCCCAGAATATAATGGTGCCCTTATACCATGAGAGGAGATGTGGTGGGCACCATCTATGAGGAACAGGCCCTCACCAGATACCAGATCTACTGGCACCTTAAACTTGGATTTCTCAGCCTGTAGAACCTTATTCAATGCATTTCTGTCATTTATAAATTAACCAGCCTAAGATATTTTGTTACAGCAACTGAAGCAGACTAAGACATCTACAAAGCTAACAGTAATTATCATTATCATTATTATTATTATTTATATTTTAGGGGAGGGTCTACAGGATGTTCAAGGTCTTACTACTAGGTCACATTCTAGTGATCTGCTTGTTTACAGCGTCCCAAGAGATGGGATTACAGGTGCACACCACCACGCCCAGTCTCAATTGCTAACTCAGTGGGACCTGAGGGCGGGACCTACATGGCAGGACCGGGGATCAAACCCCCAGCCCCTGCGCCTGCTTGCTGGCTCTTTAATCTGCTGAGCTATTTGGCTGGTCCTAGTAATTATTAATAATTACTGGGGGCGGGGGAGATAACTCAGTGGAATAAGCACTTCCCTGGCAAGTGCAAGGGCCTGAGTTCAATCCCTGGTTCCACCAAAAAACAAATTACTACATCTATTAATTACTAATAGACATCTTCTATGAATTATGAACCATTGCATCTTACAATAAAGAATATATCTTTTCTTGCAGCCTTTGCATAGCAGGCTAATTTTCAAAATTGAGCAAATATTTACTGTGCAGGCTCCCCCACATACCCCCAAACCCCCAGGGGCTTGGAGTCTGGGTGGGTTACCTGTGCTGCTTCAGAAGTGGCAGCAGAGGGCGCTGTAGGTGCCCGTGAGCTGCAGACCTACTGCAGCCCAAGGCTTCAGTGAGGAGGGCGAGAGATCAGGTAAGGTGACTAAAGAGCTGCTCTGTGCCTGGGAAGCTGAGAAGCAGTGCTGAGAGAAGAGGGCAGCAACAGTGGACAGACGGATGCAGCCAACGGAGGCCTTGCTAGCAGGGCTTTCTAGGCAAGGTTGGCAGAGCTGGAGTCCTCCACCCCGCATGTGGGTGGACATGGTGCCTCCTTGGCAGATTTCCAGTCTCTGGATGTCCTAAGGAGTCTTAATATGGGTGTGAGGGAGGGGATGGGATGGATAAGACACCGTAAAGAATAACTGGGAGTAGATTTCTATGTATTTGGTACAGGGTCTCACTATGCAACTCAGACTTGTAGTGATCTTCCAGTTTCAGCCTCCCCAGAGCTGGGATTGCAGGCATGTGCCACCACACCTGGTCTCGGTGGCTGACTAGTGTGCCTGGGCAGGGGTCAACGTGGCATGTGGTGCCAGGGATCGAACCCTGGTCCCTGCACTTGCCTAAGCCTGTGCTTAGTCCGCTGAGCTATCTCGCCGGCCATGAGGGTGTAGATTTTGGGGAGGTCATACTATTCCATGGCATCAGACTCAAAATAATTTAGAGCAGGGGTGGTAGCACTATATGGAAAGAGCACTGGGTGCTGAGGTGTGGCAGACTGTGTTATTGTCCACAGGAGTTGCTGTCCCTCCTGAAAGGTTCCCCACAGGTGGCAAATCTGGGCCACCAAACAGTAACACAGTATGTATGCAGAGCTCTCCATGTCTCCCTGCCCTCTTCCAGGATGTGGGGAGCTTGTCAGGGCCTAGGACGGCAGTGTGAAGCTGAGCCCAGACTGGGGAAGTTATGGGGATGGGGACCAAGCTCGCCATAGTGGGAGTGACTGACATCATGCATGAGCAAGCTAATCATGCATGCATGAGCATGCAGGTGAAACTCTATGTGCCCCCAGCCCTCTTCCCAGTTTGTATGTTGAATCCCTAAACTCAGCATCTGAGAATTTAGATCAATATTTAAAAGATAGTCTCTTTTTTTTTTGATACCTAGAATCCCACTCAGGACCTTGCACTTGCCAGACAGGCACTGTCCCTGGTCTAGAGAGAGGATCTTTACAGAGCTATCAGATTCAAATGAAATCTTTAGTGTAGCCTTAATCCAGTGACTGGTACCTTCATTGTTTGTTTTGTGGTTCTTTTGCTCTTACACTGAGCTACATCCCAAGTGCCTTTTTAAGAAAGTTTGTTTATTTTGAGTCAGGCTCTTGCTAAGTCACTAAGTTGCCCAGGCTGGGATCAAATTTATGATCTTCCTGCTTCAGCCTTCCTGTGTGCTGGAATTGTAGGTGTGCACCACTGGACCCCTCTATGACACTAGTGACTGATATCCTTATAAGATGGGTTTGGACACTGTCACTGTGAAGGGGACACAGGCAGAACAGGGTCATCTAGAAGCCAGAGAGAGTGGCCTGGAGTAGATCCCTCCCTCACAGCCCTGGAAGGAACCTGCCCACAAGGGACCTGCCCACAAGGAGCCCGCCCACGCCTTGACTTTGGAGTTCTGGCCTGCAGGACCCGCTGTGAGAGCCACTCTGAGCACGCATGTTGCGCTGACGCAGCGGTCCTTGCTCACTAGCCCCCCAGCTGAGGTGCAGTAGGAGCCAAGTGGCCATCCTGCTCTCAGAGCTGCTCCCTTTTCCTTGGTATCAGTTCTTGCCAAGGAACGCAGGAGGAAGCAGGGTCCGACAGGGATCTTCTCCTTTCACAATAAATCAGGCGGGGCCTGCAGGGCACTGTGGGCCACAGTCCTGCTGGGCCCCAAGGGTTCAAGGCTTCCTGTAAGGGTGTTCTGTGTGCGCATCACCACTGTCTCAGTCTGTTTGCTGTCGTTATAATAAAACTCCTGAGGCTGGGTAATTTAGAAAGGGGAGGTTGATTTAGCTCAGAGTTCTGGAGATTCAAGGGCCTGACACCAGCACTGGCTCAACTCCAGGGAGAAGCTTGTGGTAAGTGGCACCGCAGTGGCAGAACGTGGAGGCAGGAGCCAGTGTGGGATTCAGAGAGAGGCTTTCTCCTTTATAACCTCTTGGCTGGGCATGGCAGTGCACACCTATCGTCTTAGCACTCTGGGAAGCTGAGACAGGAGAATCACAAGTTCAAATCCAGCCTGGGAAACTTAGCAACTTAGTGAGACCCTCTGTCAAAGCACACACACACACACACACACACACACACACACACACACACACCATTACCACCACCACCACCACCACCACCAAACAGACAAGGGCTGTTGTTTAGTGCAAAAGCCCTGGGTTCAGTCTTTAGTACCTCCCAAGAAAACCCAACCAACCAAGATAATATGTCCTTCTGTTGAAAAGTTACTAGGGTCCCCTGAGAACTACATGTCTTCTGAGGCTGATGCCCCCCAAGATCTGAGGATTCCTGATAAGCCCCCTCTCAAAGGTACCACCACTTCTAGGCATCATCATGCTGAGGACCAAGCTTCCAACACATGAACCCTTGGGGAAAAAAAACCTCATGCAAGTCCTGGTTGCATTAAAGCCACAGGAGGGCCAGGGAAGGCACCCCTGTGTGTAAGTGCAGCCTACAACTGTAAGCACTGGGGAAAGAAAGAGGACAGCAAGGCCGCAGCTAAGAGTCAACTCGCCTTGTGTGTGCTTTAAAAGTTTTTTTTTTTTAATATATTACTTATTTATTTGGTATAAGATCTCTCTATGCAGCACAGCTTGGATTCATAACGATCCTCCTGTCTCAGCCTCCCCAGCACTGGGATGACAGGCATGCCCTCCCCATGCCCAGTGTTGGTGGCCTGCTCAACATGGGTCTGGCATGGCACATGGTACCAGGGACAGAATGTGGGTCCTTGCCCTTGCCAGGCAGGTCCTTAGACTGCTGAGCTATCTCCCCAGTTTGCAAGTGCTTTTATTTTATTTATATGAAACACAGTCTTGCTGTGTAGCCCAGGCTCATCTCAAACTCATGCCAATCCTCCTACCTGGGCTTCCCAAGTGTTGGGATTACAGGATGAACTACCATGGCTGAAAGAGAGAGGAGGGGGAGGGAGGGGGGAAGGAGAGACCGAGACATGGGCAGAGACCCAGAGACCCATATCACTTTCTTAACCACACAACTGCACAAAGCTTAATGGCCTTTTTACTTATTTAGTGGTACTGTGATGGCACTCAGAGCATTCCCACTGAGCTACATCCCCAGCATTTTTTTATTTCTTATTTTGAGACACTGGGTTCAAGCTGCGATCCTCCTGCCTCATCCTCTAAGAGTGCTGGGATCACAGGTGCATGCCTCATGCTCAGCTTTAATGGCCTTTGAAGTTAAGGAAAGCTTAGCAAAGTCTATTTTTTCATATCTGATCTGATTTTATAAATCATCTCTAGTTTTCCAACCAACATATGCTTTTCATTTATAGAATTCAGTTAAAGCTGTTTAAAGCCATAAGAATTCATCTATAAATATCTTTACAGGAAAGAAACTTCACATGTTTCACTAGCACTAGGAATATTCTTTCTTTCTTTTTTTTCTCCTTAGGTGTCAGAAATTCTAGAACAGTAAATACTGTGTAATTCAAAAATACATTTGCTTTGAGATTTTCTTTGCCTTTAAATCCAGCTAACATTTAACCAACTGGAACCTAATTCCTGTTCTTAAAAGGGAAGCACACATTCTGATTGTGTATTTTCTCCACAAAAAGCATTTCTGTGTATTTTATTCAGAGGAGGGACTCATATACTCAGTGCATAGATCCTGAGAATATGATTTGCTTTAGGAAATCCAAGGACTTACACATTTCTAGAACGTAGAGCTCAGCAGAGGAACCTGGGTTGAAAGTGGAGCTAGCTTCTAAGGGCCTTTTATGCTGCATTAAAAGTCAAAATGTCTGCAGGGGAAGGGGAAATTAAAAGGCCTAACATGTGACGTGTATGTAGCAAATTTCCATGATAAATGTATTCATTATGAATTTAGAGCCGGGCGTGGTGGCGCATGCCTGTAATCTCAGCACTTGGGAGGCTGAGGCAGGAGGATTGTTGTGAGTTTGAGACCAGCCTGAGCTACAAAGTGAGCTTAAGGCCAGCCTGAACTGCATAGTGAGACCCTGTCTCAAAAAGACAAGAAAAACAAAACAAAACAAAAACCAAAAAACAACAACAAAAAAAAACTAATGAAAAAAATGCTGACATTTCACCTGGGCACTGTGGTGAACACTGGTAGTCTCAGCCCTGAGTGAGACTGAGGCAGGAGAGTTCCAAGTTCACTAGGCAACTAACTTAGCAAGATGGAGGGAGAGGAAGCGAAACAGAAAAGAACTGAGTGAGATGTGTTGTGCGGGTGTGTGGACGCCCTGTGGTAAGTGTGACCATTCCCTACCGCAAATGTACACTCATGAAAATTTTAAAAATCGAAAAAAACAGGGTTGGGGAGATAGCTCAGTGGCTTAAGTGCATGCCTGGCAAGCGCAAGGTCCTGAGTTTGATCCCCAGTACCAAAATAAATAAATATATAAACTAAAAATAAATAAATAAAATAAGACAGAAATAGAAGGCTGTAAATGTAGTTCAGTGTGAAGGCTCCAGGATTAATCCTTAGCAATGCAATTTTAAAAAAGAAAAAAAAAAAAAAAACAGGAACAAATTGACATTTCACTTCAGTTCACTGGCAGGTGACTCTTAAATTTTTTTCAGTATTGAAAGGTATTGAAATCACCTGCTTCCCTATATCAAGAGCTCCTCTTGCTGGCAGCCCGGGGGCTACTACGGAGAGTGTGTGGGAATCTCAGAAGAGCTCTGAGGCTATAGTCTCCCAGCTCCAAGTGCAGCCTGCTGTCCCCCTGTGCTGTGTGCTGGGGCAGGGAGCCCATATTTCTCTTAGCCTGATGTCACGTGTTTCTACCTTAGACTCTGGCCAGTGGGTTTGCTAGGAGACTGCAGATGTAGGCAGTTCACCCCTTTGCCCAGGGCTTTCCCACTGTTGGCACCTGGAGTGCTGTAGGGAGCCCTTCTGGGGTGGCCAGGGGAAGCCTGGCTCCTCCCAGTCGCCTGCTGTTGGTGTGTTACCCTGGCAACCACCCTTCACAAAGGCACCAGCAGTAGCTGAATCTGCTGTGTAGTTTTCTAACTTGCACAAACTGATGCATGTGAAACACGGGACCAGCAGTGCCCCTTCTTCAAGGCCTTTGACTTCAGCTCTGGGAGTGATTGTTCTTCTGACCCTGCTACTTCTAAAAGAACAGTGGTTCTCAAAGTACGGTCCACAGAGCACACCAGCAGTAGTGTGAAGGCCTAAAATCTTGTTATACTTGCAAATGCGCTGGTTGTGGTAGTGAACATGTCAACCTAGCACTCTGGGAGGGTGAGGCCAAAGGATTGCAGATCCAAGTCTAGACCTGGCAATTCAGCAAATTACCATGACCTTATCTCAGAATTAAAAAAAAAAAAAATGACTGGACATGGTGGCCCGTGCTTGTAATCCCAGCTCTTGGAAGGCTGAACACAGGCAGATCAATATGAGTCTGATCTACATAGTGAGACCCTGTAGACCCTGTGGTAAATACAAAAAACAAAACAAAACAAGACAAAACATAAAAATAAAGAAGGACTAAGGATGCAGCTCATTGCGAAGGTCCTGAGTTTAATCCCCAGTATGGTGGTGGGGAGTAGAGAATGCAAATGCTAGGGACCTGCCATTTCTGAGTATTGGAGAGTCACAGATAAGGTAAGTTATTGTATTTCATTTTTTAAAAATGTATTAGTACAGGGTCTACAGGCTCTTACTACACAGATCAGAAGAGCTGGGGAGAGAGCTCAGTAGAATAAGCGCTTACCTGGCAAGTGCAGACTCCTGTGTTTAATCCCTGGTACTGGGGGGGAAAAAGTTTACACAGATCAGACTCATAATGATCCTCCTGTTTTCAGCCTCTGAAGCACTGGGATTACAGGTGTGTACCACCATGGTCTGCCTCAGTCTCAGTTTCAGTGTGACCCAGGGGTAGGACTGGCACTGCACGCTAGGGATTGAACCCTGGTATAGCTGTGCCTGCCTAAGCAGGTGCTTTAATCTGCTGAGCTATCTGGCAGGCTCTGGGTAAGTTACTTGGCCAAGAGGTCATAGAGTTACTGTAGCACATGAGAGAGTTAGGGCCTGAATCTGTACCATGTGGACTTAAAATTGCTGTGCTCCTCACCATCTTGCCTCTCACGTTAGCTACCATCTGAACTACATTGTCCACATTTGACCTGACTGTTCTCTTTGGTAAGTGGATAGCAGCAAAGTGCTCCCCTGAAGGGTGTGTTAGTCTGTGTCCCATTGCTGTGACAAACACCTGAGATAATTGACTCCCCAGGAAGAAAGGTTTCTTTGGGTTTATGGTTTTGGAGGTTCAGTCCATGGTCACTTGGTTCTACTGCTTTGAGCCTGTGGCGTGGCAGTTTTGTGGCAGGGAGTGCAGTAGAGTGATCCACTCATCATGGAGCAGCCTGGGAACAGGCCAGCTGGGCTTTCACAACTGGGATGGAGGCTACCCTGATCACCTAGTCTCTCCACTAGGCCCTTCTTTTATTTTTAATCTTTAATTTGTTTATTTGATATAGAGAGTCTTGCTACACAGTTCAGACTCATACTGTTCCTCCTGTCTCAGCCTCCCCAGCACTGGGATTACAGGCGTACCCCACCACACCTGGTTTCAGCGCTGGTGCCTGGAGTTCCAGGCCTGCATGGCATGTAGCACTGGGGATTGAACTCGGGTCTTTGTGGTTGCCATGTAGGTGCTTAGACCACTGAGCTATCCCCTGGCCTAGCCCTTCCTCTTAAGTCCTCTACCACTTCCCAGTGGCACCAAGCTGGAGGCCCACTCTTTAATATATGGACCCAACTATATCAAGGGTACATTTAGAAACTCCCAGCATGCGTGCGACACATAAGAGATTGATTTTCTTCTTGACCTAAATCTGTTTATTAACAAGTTAAAAAGAAGAAACATGGGCCGGAGAGATGGCTCAGTGGAGTAAGCACTTCCCTGGCAAGCGCAAGGGCCTGAGTTCAATCCCTGGTTCCGAAA
Source organism: Ctenomys sociabilis (assembly GCA_004027165.1). NCBI lineage: Eukaryota > Metazoa > Chordata > Mammalia > Rodentia > Ctenomyidae > Ctenomys > Ctenomys sociabilis. The sequence continues at coordinate 3,112 of PVKA01027941.1, read as the reverse complement.
AAACAAACAAAAAAGAAAACAAGTTAGCAACAAGAAGCATTTCTGACAGAGGATCTGTGTATATTTCAAGAAATGCTGAATTTCAGGTGACTTCAGAGCAAGCATAAGCCAGAAAACAAAACTATAGAGATTTATTTGTAACATGGCAGAGGTCCACAATGACACTAATTAATGCTCCGGTGAGTTTCTTACCACAGAGTGCCTGACCCCATTGATCAGGCCTCCTCACCTAAAATGAAAACAGAACTCCACATGCCCAGATTTCCACATCTGTGTACTTTTGTCTATGTTAGACTCTGGGAGGTGGTGAAATTTTCCCCCCTTAAGTTTCGATCTCCTTATTTGTGGATATTTTTCCTTAACAAAAGCTTTACTTCTCTTTTATTAGAGACTGATTCGTGGAATAAAAAAAAAAATTGGAAAAGCTGAGTAGTGTATTTCTTTGTTAAAAACAAAACAAAACAGGAAGATCTTAAAAATAAAAATTCCCAAAATTCAGCCGAAAACCGAAGTGTGGTATTTTAAGGTGAACCGCTTGTGACTACAGCCAAGTCAAGAATAGAATTTGCCAGCCGCCCAGCCGCTCCTCTGTGCCACCTCTCCCAGGCTCAACTTCTTCCCTCTTCCAAAATTAACCATCAGCCTGATGTCCATAGTGATCTCCTGCTGGGTTTTGTTATATTTTTCCTGTTTTTTTTTTTCCAGCCAGCGCTGGGAATGGATCCCAGTGGCCCTTGCGTGCCAGGCGAGTGCTGTACCAGAGTTACCTCCCGGGCGCCAGTGTGGGGTTTCATAGCCGCATACAGTGTGTGAGGTCAGAGCAGGGCATTGGTGTATCCACCACCTCAGATGTAGCTCACTGTGCAGTCCGGGATGGCCTTGAACTCACTTTGTAGCTCAGGTCTGCTTTGAACTTGAAGCAATCCTGCCTCAGCCTCCCTAGTGCTGGGATCACAGGCATTTACCACCACACCTGGAAAGTTGTAAATATATTTTTTCTCACTTTTGTCCTTGTAGCTTTTAGCTTTTGTGTAGGATGGTTAATTTATCTATTTATAATATGTAGAATGTTTTCATTTTTGTCTGGTCATTTAACAAAAGTTTCTTTTGTTGCTTCTTCATTTTGGTTAATAGTTTGCAAAACATATCACCTTGTAGTCCATAAGGAAATTCAATAGTATCTCATTATTTCTCCGTTTTTTTTTTCATTTAAATCTCTGGCACACCGAGGCTTTATTATTATTATTATTATCATCATCATCATCATTATTCCTTTGGAGGAACCAGGGATTGAATTCAGGCCTTTGCACTTGCCAGGGAAGCACATATTCCACTGAGCCATCTCCCCAGCCCCCATTATTATTATTTTTTAATGTATTTGAATCAAGGGCTGGGGAGATGATGGCTCAGTACCATAAGTGCTTCCCTGGCAAGCACAAGGGTCTGAGTTCAATCTCCAGTTCCGCCAAAAAAAAAAAAAAAAAAAAAAGTATTTGTTACAGGGTCTCACTATGCAGCTTGGACTCAGTGCCTCCCCATTGTTGGGATTACAGGCATGTGCCACCACACCAGGCCTCCGTAGCTGGCTCAGCATGCCCAGGGGAGGGGATGGGGCAGCATGTGGAACCTAAGCAGGCAATTAGTCTGCTGAGCTGTCTTGCCAGCCCCCCAAGGCTTTCTTTACTCTGATGGACCTTGTTGGAAATACATTCAAGCTTTTCTTCTCTCACATGGCTATGTAGTTGCTCCTACACTACTAAATAAAAATCTTCCCTGAAGTCCCTTACTAAACCAAACAATCAAATAAAAACTATCTTATCATCATATTTCTATAATTTTAAAGTAAACAATGGTTCTACTTCTGGATTTTCTAATCCCTTTTTTTTGGCTGTCTCCTTATTTATGCACCAATAGCAAACACACTATATGTACGTATTGGATTTTTGGGCTTCTGAGGATTAAACCTAGGGACCCACAGATGCTAGGAAAGTGCTCCACGATGGAACTACAGCCCGCTCTGTTTACACTGTTTTTAATTTAATGTGGTAGAACTACTCCCGTTACTAGTGTCTAGTAACCTGCTTTATTCTTTATTTCCCATGATATTTGCGTATTGTTTTTTCAATCAAGAAAAAGTCTTTTGAGTCTTTTAATCAAACTTTCTAGGTCTGGGGAAAAATCGTGATATTTTCATTGGAATGGGGAAAAATTTGTCCAAGAACTTCAGGGATGATTAACCACTTACGTTGGCAGCCTGTCTTCGTATCCTTGGAACCCAGGCGCCACCTGGTGGTTACGTTGTGCAAGAGCCGTTTTCTAGATTTCAGGCCGAATCATCTTACTGACTCAGAGTGATATTTATTTTCTCACATACTTTTCGTGGGTCGGGTAGCTTATCTTCCATTCTGAGTTTATGCTTTTGGAGAATTTATTTTATTTTTTGAGGTACCGGGGATTGAACTCAGGGCCCTTCACTTGCCAGGCAAGTGCTTATTCTAGGAGAATTTAAAGAAGCATTAACAGAAATCCTTTTTACACCTACACCTAACCACAGGGATCAGAATAGAAGCAGCCAGGGACTATTTCAATGGATTTATTTATTTGATTTTTCATCTTAGCAAACTGTGATTTGTAGGCCAATGTCATATTGTTCAAGGGCACCGTTTTCACTTTGGCCCTGAGGCACAGTTCAGCGGGAGCACCCCTCAGCGAGGCCTCGCTGCTCCTGCCCAGCCCTGCGGGCTCTTCTAGTCCTCCACCCAGGCGCTCACTTGTTCAGTTTATCCACACTATTTGTCTAAATATCAGACATCATAGACATAACATGGAACATGTATTTTCCATCAAGTATTGAGATATTAAACTCTAAGTCCTTACAGAATATGAAGAAAAAATAAAAACATAGGAATTAACACATATATTTACATAGATATTTAGAAATCTATCCATATACAGTATTGTAGCAGGACTGTCTTGTGACTTTTTTTGTCTTCATTATTATTATTATTTTTTGGCAGAACTAGGGAATGAACTCAGACTCACGCACTTGCTAGGGAAGCATTTATTCTATTGAGCCATCTCTCCAGCCCCCATTTTTTTTTTTTTTGGTCTT
>PVKA01027940.1:0-29964 GCA_004027165.1 Ctenomys sociabilis | reverse complement strand
TGAATATTGAAAATGTATAAATTCATATACCTAAGTAGACACAGAGGAAGACATAGAATAGGGAAGCTAGATGGCAGGATTGGTGGAGTATGGAAAGAAAAGATGAATATCAAAGGTAGGGGGGTAGCATGTGAGAGCACTAGTACACCCAAAGGGAGGGCATAGAGACAGATCCAAGAGTGTATAGAGACTTGCAGAGGGAGACACCAGAAGGATCAAGACACCCCATCTGTGTTGATGTACATGCATATGTACCTCAAAAAAGATCATATATACAGGTATAGAGAGATTTAGAGAGAATTACATATAGAGGAACACACAGACCATATCTGGATACACAGACTCAAGCAGAATGCGTGTGAACTAAGCCCTTTTTATACATATCCCAACTCTGCTCCATCAAAGCACATAGTACCATGGGGAGACACACATGTACTCAGATACACCATGACTCTGATATAAACTAGAGTTAGAAACAAACAGATATGTCTTCTTATGAGGCAGTTACGTCTGTATGTATGCATGTACTTATGTATGTATGTATATATGTATGTATAGAGAAGTAAGAAAAGGAGATAGGGAGTCAGAAAAAGGGACACTGTGAAACACATATAAATTCCATATACATAGACAAGGCCACAAAGAGGAATAAGTCAGAAAGAGATTGGCAGGAGTTTGCTTAGAGGGAATTACAAAGAAATGCAGAGTTGGTGAGGGGGAGAGCATCTAGAGATAAAGGTTAGAGTGAAAAAGATACAGATCTACAGAGAGAGAGACAAAGAGATGCTAAGGAAATAGGCTGAGTGATAAAGAAGAAAGCACTTATATGTGGAATGAGAATGATCAACAGAGGGCCAGCCAAATAGCTCAGTGGATTAAAGTGCCTGTAAGCAGGCGAAGGGCCAGGGTCCCCAGGCCTACTATGCTGGCCCCGCACCTGGGGTGCACTGAGATGGCAACTGAGATTGGGCATGATGGCACGCTCCTGTAATCCTAGCTCTTGGGAGGCTGTAAACAGGCAGATCATTATGAGTCCAATCTAGTAGTAAGACCCTGAACACCCTGTAGAACCTTCCCTAAAATACAAAAAGAAAACAATGATTAATAGGCACATAGACATATACAAAGACTTTAAGGTACCTGGGGATCTCCATGGTACATATGTATAAATTTGAGCAGATGTAGATAGAGAACAATAAATGAGAGATTCACTGAGGGAGAAACACACAAAGTCATCCTTGGGCCAAGAGCAGCTCACAGGTGTCCAATATAAAAGCATACCACAGAAAAGACAGTCTTGGTGGAGAGACCTATTGGCATCTGGAGATGAACCCCCTCTCCCACAGTGAATCACATAAGAACAGATGGTCTTCTGTTACATAGACATTTCTTGATTTCTACTTTCTGGTAGATCTTATCTACAAGACCTTACATTGAACACATCTCTAGGTTGGTTGTGGGTAGGATGTGAATTTCTCTAGAGAAAAGGGCATGTCTACCCAGCATGCCCAGAAAAGGAGAGAGGTAGAAAGGCCCTAGGGTCTTGGCCAGCATCTAGGATGGGAAGATAGGAGGCCAGCCTTTATTTTTGGCTTTCTATAGCCTGATCACTGCTTCTGAAAGAGCCGCCTCCATACAGGCTGGCATAAGTGTTCCTGAATTCCCTTTCTGTCTTTAGTCATACGCTGCTACTTTGCAGGACTTCCCAATGTTGGGAAGAGTAGCCTGATCAATAGCCTGAAGCGCAGCCGTGCATGCAGTGTGGGAGCTGTTCCTGGGGTAACTAAGTAAGCAAAGAACAATTCCTTAATACCTCCTACCATCACTCCCACACCTCAACACCTGTCCCTTTCCTAATTTTGAGCCATCTGATTCGTCTCTTGGTCATGCAAGTTCTACTACGAACACCTGGCATACTCTTTAAGTGTGTGTCAGGTGCCGTCCTGGCTTGTCCTTGTTAGCTCCTTGAAGCCTCCTAGTAACTATATAAGATTGGGCTACTTGTGAGCAGATTTGCTGCCTAAAGGAAGCAGCTAAAGCTCAGAGAGTCAAAAGCTTGTCTAAGGTCCTATATACCTCACTCCCCAGTGGCAGAGACTGGTTCTGCAGCTCTCTACTTCACCCATAAATACCCTCCACTCCTTTACCTCTTACCATCCTTCCTAGATCTAGCTTTTGTGACTAGATGCCAAACACATCCATGCCTTTCTTTTCTCCTGCCCCAGATTCATGCAAGAGGTCTACCTGGACAAGTTTATCAGGCTGCTGGATGCCCCAGGCATTGTCCCAGGACCCAACTCAGAAGTGGGTGCCATCCTGCGCAACTGCATTGATGTGCAGAAGCTGGCAGACCCTGTGACCCCAGTGGAGACTATCTTGAAGCACTGCAGTGTGGAAGAGGTACAAACCAGGGTCCCTGGGTGGATGCCCTACCCTATTCCAAAGGCCTTTTATTCTGTATGACTTCTTTTCCTCTCTTCACCAGATTTCCAACTATTATGGTGTATCTGGGTTCCAGACCACTGAGCATTTTCTCACTGCAGTGGCTCACCGCTTAGGAAAGAAGAAGAAGGGAGGCTTATGTAGTCAAGAGCATGCTGCCAAAGCTGTCCTGGGTGACTGGGTGAGGTAAGGTGGAGGCTGAGCATGAGGTTAGCTGGAGGGTCTGGCTCTATAAGGGTTCATCTGTGTACTTAGCAACTGGTGCAGCAGCCTAACTTCCTTGGTCCCAGGGTGGGGGACAGTCAAGGTACCAGTACATGTCTCACTTCAGTGCTCAGTGATTGTCTAGCAACTCAAGCCATTGTTGGTTGAAGCCACTATCTGGGTTTTTTTAAATTTTAAGTTTTATTAGTACATATTTGCCATACATAATGATTATGTTCACCATGGGAAATTGGTCCATGTACATATTATATGAATTCTTATTATGTCTCCTTATCTGAGTTTTTTTGGTTCCTCACCATTTCTTGTTTTCCATCTCATCTTTTTGATTGGTCATTTGTTCTTCTAATGACATCATCACTATCTTCCACTACCTCCCAATGCAGTGGGAAGATCAGCTTCTATATACTACCACCACCCACGCACACTCTGCCTGCCCATCTCAGTGCTGAGATTGTTAAGGAGATGGCCGAGATCTTTGACATTGAAGATATTGAGCAGGCCAATGAAGACACCATGGAATGTAAGTGTAGACTGGTAGGTATACCTGGTCTTGTCCTAGGAGAGCCACACAGATGGTGGATCCCACATTTGATCTCCCCTTCTCTGGCCTTATGTCTCAGTCATTTTCTTATTACTAGGACACAATACCTGATCCTGACAATTTATTTATTTATTATGGAACCAGGGATTGAACTCAGGACCCTACGCTTGCCAGGCAGGTGCTTATTCTAGTAAGCTATCTTCCTGGCTCCCTGACACTGACCATTTAAATGAGGAAATGTTTATCTTGGCTCCTACTGCATAGAGGGTTTCAACTCCTTAAGGCTGATTGTAAGGCAGGGCAGTGTGGCAGAGGAGAAATAGCTCATAGTATGGTGGCAGAAGAGAGAGCAACCAGGAGAGGAGGGAAGGAGATAAACACTTTTACGTCACGTCCCATCACCCACATCCTTACCTCCTGAATATATTTAGCTATATATAATCAGTGGACTAATTCACACCCCCATGATCTAGTCACCTCCCTAAAGCTCTCCTTGTGAGCACATGTAGCTTTGTGGGGGTGGTATGCATAACACCTTACTTTGGCTTTGGAGAAATTTAACTACCTCTTCAGCAAGGTAGAGAATCTAATCTGGGCCATGGGGGTGGTAGTAATGACAGTTTTGAGCTTTTGATAGATAGGAAAGGAATCTGAAAGGTGTCTGGTACACTTACTCTGGAAGTATGAGGCTATCTATATCTTTGTGACTCTGGATTGGATTGAAGTGCTCCTTTCAGAAACCCTTTTATTAATGTTGCCCTTGACTTTTTCACAGCCATTTCAAATGCATTCCTAGATTTTCCTTCTTATCCCCATTGGCCTGTGAGATTTCTAAATCAAAAAATGTTATATTTATGAAATGTGATACTACCTAGTCAGTGTTGGGAAGAAGTGACCTTGGAACCAACTCTCCTGCCTCTCCTGCCCTGTTGTCTTAAACTTATAGCTTAGAATAGCTAGGTGCTAAAAAGTATGGATTGCTTACATTCAAATCTAAGCTTTGTTCCTTTGTGATGCTGAACAAGTTATTTCATTTCTCCTTGTTTCAATTATATCATCTGGAAAATGGATGCAATAGCGCCTACTTTATGGTAATTGTGAAGATTTGTTTCATATGTAAGAGAGGTAGGTGTATTAGTTACTTTTCTCATTGCTGAGATAAAATAGCTGGCAACTAAAATTGAAGAAAGAAAGCTTTATTGTAGTTTCAGTCCATAGTTGGCTGATTCCAAACCAGGGTAGCATGCAGAGGGGTACTGCAGAGGAGAAACAGTATATGGGAAAGCAAGGAAGGCAGAAGCAGCAAGCAACCATAACAGCTGTTGTTATGTCTCTCATACTTTATCTGGGCTACTTGCCCTCAGGGTAAGTAATACCCAGGGTGGGGGCACCCTTAATCCCAACATCACACACCTCAGTTCTAGCTGCCTTTAAGAAGATCCCTCTCTGGGCTGGCAAGATAGCTCAGCGGTCTAGAGCGCCTCTCAGGGACCGCGGTTCGAGCCCCAGCACCACATGCCATGCCAGCCCCTCCCCGCAGGGCCAGCTGAGCTCACCCCCCACCCCCGCGAAAAAAGAATCCGTGATGTGTAGCGAGACACTGTAATAAATAAAGGAATTTAAAAAAAAAAAAAAAGAAGCTCCCTCTCAGAAGCTCTGTGACCTCCTGAGGCCTTGCTGGGTACCATCTAGATGCAAGCCTTAATGAGAGGCAGGGGTTGTAGCTCAATGGTAGAGCTTGTGTATAGCATGCATAAGCACTGAAATGGGAAGAAATAGTAAAAGACACAGAACAACATTACCTGACTTATAGCAAGTAAATGCTCAGTAAATGTTGGCTGTTACTAAAATCATTATTTGCTGAAATATAGAGAGCAGATGAAAAAGTTTCTTCAGATACTGTTCTATACTTCTGGCTTATAGCTCCTGCTATTTTTCCATCCTACCCATTCAAAGTACCCAGTATGCTCTTAGTCTATTTGTAGGTACTCTGGAATAGTTAAGAAAATTCTAACTGGCTGGCTTCTGGTTTCTCTTTTCTCTTGAGGGCCACTGTTTTCCTTCTCTGGGTTTTCTAGTGTTGTGAGATTATAGAAGAGGACTTAGCTGTTTCCTAGTTTATCTCCCATGTGGCTTTAGGTATATCAGCCTTCTTTCTGAACTTGAGTTCCTGTTTATGTCAAATGAGCAGTTGGATGGATTGAAGCTATTGTTCTTAAAATGATGCTTGACCTTGGCCATAACTGAGAATGCAACTTGAGAAAAGATATAAGAGTTCAGAAATTGAGAAGCAGGTTGGGAAAGAGATTAATGGTGAAGGATCTCCAAAGGAGAGTAGAGATTATGGAGGCTCAGGGAAGAGGATGGGGACCAAATTATAGAGGCAGCTGTGAGGATAGTGTGGGCACAAGGCTTTGAGCACATCTGAGGGTTGTAGTGGAGACCAGCTCTAGGTAAGGGGCCAGTGGGAAGAGTCCGGATCTTGATTGTAGGGAGAGAATCTTCGTGGTTGCCATTTACAGAGAAGTATCATAGTCAGGCCAGAGCATTAGAGGTGTCCTCTGCCATGTCTCATAGGAGCTGAGTGTGAATATGTCTTGTGGAATTCTCGTTTTTCAGATGAGCAAGCTGAGGTTCCAATGTTCCCTGCAAGCAAGTATCCTGTTATAAGACTCAAGCTTTTAATCTTTTGCTAGCCTTTCAGCAAGAAGAAAAAACTACCTTCCTGCTGACTCTCCCTGGACAGCACATGCGTCTTAATCTCCTGAGGCCTGATCAGGGAGGTGGCAGCAGAGAGGAACCAGGGCCCTGACAGTGGTATTGGTTATATTAAAGGCTTGGCCACAGGAGAATCTGACGAGCTTTTGGGTGACATAGACCCACTTGAAATGGAGATCAAGAGGCTGCATTCTCCAGTGATGAAAATACCAGATGCCATTGAAAATAAAACTACCATATATCAGGTACTTATCTACATTCTTCACTGTTACCCTCTCTTCTACCGAGGGTTCTGATAGGTGGTCAGTTTCTTCTACCAAACTGTCATAGACAATGAGTGGTTCACACTGAGTTCCTGGATGCCTGGGCCTGTGTTCTTTTCCAATCAAGGACAGGTCAGAAGAGGAGGTATGAGCTCTTGGGCAGGCTTCTCAGCTCCAATTCTAGCATAGAATAGGTATTACCTAGTCATCCAGTTGTTGAAGTTGCAAACTACTCTTCCCTTAACTAGTACCTAAGATTTAGAATATCATAAGTGATGACAAACTTTCAGAGAAGAGTACCCAAACTGCAACCCAAAACCCATTTATATTTTCAAAGTGCCAACATTGCTGTTAAACCTGGTTTCACTTTAGAGAAAACAACTCACACATTAATATGTTTTGTCTTAAAAGATCAAATGAATAATTTGCATGCCATAGGTTTGCCACCACACCATTCACTGTCAGTCAAGAAGTCCCGTGGCTTTTTCCTCCTAAATCTGCTGAGAATTTTAAATCCTAGATTAAGCTTGTAATCTTCAACTCACTTGAAGGCATGTCCCATGGTTTTTAAGATCCATTCTTATCAGGTTACCTTCCCTGCTGAGAATCCTGTCATGGCTGCCTACCACCTGTAGGATCCAGTCTATATGCCTGAGGCCATTATATAAGATCTGTAAGGCATGAAATGATCACAGGGCTTTCTCCCCCAGCCTTCTCTGCTAGTCTCCCATTTCTGCCCTTTGAAAATTGACATTTTAGTACATCTCAGACACAGACATCTGCACAATGATAAAGATATAGGATATTGGTAGGTTGGAGGTGGGCATAGAGGTCAGGACACCTTGGATTTAAGATCCCTAATCTATATATTACTTGTGAATCAAGGAAGTCTTTCCTGCACCACATCTTTTTTTCTTTTTTGAAAATTAAGTTTATTGGTACATTTTAGATACATATAATGATCACATTCATTATAGGGAATTTCTACCTGTACATGATATAACTTGACTCTTTCTGCCTGTTTTTCTTTTTCTTAATTTTTTTATTTTTTATTGCAGAACAAGTAGCAATGAGACAGTTCCAAAATCAAATCAGTAGGACTGATTCAACATTTTTTACATTGCACATTGTTTTTGTATTGGTTGAGCCACATCTTAAAGGCTGAGTTCTCTGTGCTCATGGTGAGACCTCAAAAGAGTGCGTGATGTTAAAGGGAAATTTGTTAGTGATGTGAGATAAGCTAAAATGGGAAGTGAGGAAAGATAACTGTGAACTCAGATCACATATGGCCTTGAGTTTGACTCTAAGCCATACACAAAACACTAAAAGTTGGTTGAATTTTTTGTTGTTGTTGTTTTCTGGGTTTTCCTCCCATTTTTCTTATTAATTTTTTTCTTATTTTCTAGGATACACACACACACACACACACACACACACACACACACAGTTTAAAATTTCAAAGGTACTAAGAAGTATGCAGTGAAAAGTAAGTCTTTTCCCTTCTGTCTCCCATCCACCCTGTTCCTTGGAGGCAGTCACTATCAGCAAACTTTACATTTCTTTTTAGAGCTAGTCAGTATTTATACATACATGCAGGACACTACAGGTAAGTATTTTAATTCAAACTTAGCACATTACTCATATTGTTTTCACTTTATTTCATTTACAGATTGATCTTGGAGATCATTCCACCTGATCATTTCAAGAGCTCTTTCTAATTTTTTCATGACTACATAATATCTGGAAGAGATTTTGAACCTCGGGCCTTTGCACTGAGCTATATCCCTAGCTTTAGTTATTTCGTTAGGTACAAGATTGCATGAGTCACTAAATTGCACAGACTGGATCCTTTGTATTTTAAATTAGTTTATAATTTGGATCCTTTTGCGTTTGCCTTGCAGAGTGCTCGGATGATAGCTATGCCCAGCTTTTAAGGGTTTCTTAAGAAAAAGGTCTGAATTGGACAGTGGTAGGTCCTCACATAGTTTCAAAGGCTTACTATGGCTTAAAGGAAAAATCAGTATAGAGTATTGTGTTTATATATAAGTTTTCACTGAGCCTATGACACCCCAGACACCTAATTTTTCCTCAACCTTGCAGATATTTTCTCTTCTCTCCCCTCCCCTCCCCTTTCCTTCCCTTCCCTTCCCTTGAGACAGGGTCTTGCTTTGTAGCTCAGGCTGGCCTTGAGCTCACTTTGTTGTGCAGGCTGGTGTGAAAGTTGCAATGATCCTCCTGCCTCAGCCTCCTTCAGCTTCCCAAGTGCTGGGATTGCAGTTGGGTGCCACCATGCCTTTTGTGACATGGCCTAAAGGCTTAGTTCTCCTTTCTATACTACAATTTCCAGACTCAGTTTAGGGCTTCCAATAGAACCACCTCAATACCCAACAGGTAGTTTTTTAGTTATATAGCATTGTGAATGGTGCCCTTGCTTCCAGTCTTAGAATGATAACAATATGGTTTTCCCTACTACAGTGTAGTACATGGTCATGTGCATGGGCTCTGGAGCCAAACTCAGGGTTTTTTGGTTGTTTTTTTTTTTTTTTTGTATTTTGTAGGGACAGGTCTACAAGGTGTTTAGGGTCTCACTACTAGATTAGACTCATAGTAATCAGCCTGTTTATAGCCTCCCAAAAGCTGGGATTACAGGCATGCACCACCACACCCCATCTCAATTACCATCTCAGCACGCCCTGGCATGGCAGGCCTGGGGAATGAACCCCTGGCCCCTGTACCTGAAGCATGCACTTTAATCTGCTAAGCTATTTGGCCCACCCCTTTTTTGTGGTTTTTAGAGATGGTTTCACTGTGCATTTAGGCTGGTCTTGGATTCACTATACATAGAACAAGTATGTATTTGGGTATTTGTGCATACATATATAGGCATACATATAAACATATACATAGGTACATATGTATTAATGTGCCACATACAGATGGTCAAGGAATGTTAGGCCACATGAACAATGGTAGTCCTATGAGAATATACTGCCTGTCATATACCCAACCTAGCTTGTGTAAGCAAGAACAATAGCATGGGAGAGATCAGCTCAGTGAACCATTGCCCAGTTCTGCAGAAGATTATGGCAACAGACTCTCTGTTATAGGGCCAGGTTCTGGCAACCACTTTGAAGAATAAGTTGATGCAAAATCCTACAGGTGGGGTACCTGATTATCACTGTGTTCTAAAAAGGGACTGTCTTGGTTAGGGGCTCCAAATTAACATCTTTATTCTTGAAGGCCTAGGCTAGCATCAAACACAGTGATCCTCTTGCCTCACCTTTCTGAGTGCTGGGATTACAGTCATATGCCAGTATGCCTGGCTCTCATTAGGTTTTTACTACTTGATTGATTATTAGTTAGTGACCTTAGGGTCTTTGTTAGCTTTGTTAACACAGATTAAATTGGTTTATAATTTTTTTTTTTTTTTTGTCTTTTTGAGACAGGGTCTCACTATGCAGTTCAGGCTGGCCTTAAGCTCACTTTGTAGCTCAGGCTGGTCTCGAACTCACAACAATCCTCCTGCCTCAGCCTCCCGAGTGCTGGGATTACAGGCCTGCGCCACCACGCCCGGCTTAAATTGGTTTATAAATGCAAAGGAGTTTATACTGTCACATTGTGTTCTTTTTTTTTTTTTTTGGCGGAACCGGGGATTGAACTCAGACCCTTTCGCTTGTCAGGGAAGTGCTTATTCTACTGAGCCATCTCCCTGGCCCCCACATTATGTTCTGAAAGGTGAATTATTAGGCAGTTTCATCATTGTGTATATATCCAAGATTGCTTATACAAAATAAATTGGGTATATGGCAGGCAGTATAATCTCATGGGACTACCATTGTTCATGTGGTCTATTGTTCCTTGACCATCTGTATGTGGCCTATCATTACTAGATATGTACCTATATGTATTTTTGTTGTGTATGTCCATGTATGCATGCATACATATAGCCAAACACATGTACATGTTTAGAATGGTACTTGGTCCACTAAGTTTTCTGTTAATAGTGGCTTTTACTACTCATACTTTTCACTCCCACTAGACACCCTTTTTGATGCCTAACAGTGCTTGTTTTTATCCGGTGTTCAGTCAAGGATGACTCTCCCCATTAATGGTATGTTGACCACCACCGTTGTCCCCAACCTCTTAGTCACTCATCTTTTATGTCCCTATTGGGAAGAGACCATATTCTAACTTGTGAGATAGATTGTTGTATCCTTATTTTAATATGTATGTATGTATGCATGCATTTATTTATTGAAACTAGCGCTTATACAGTATTATAGGCTGGCCTTGTACTCACTGTGTAGCCCAGGATGGTCTCAAACTAAAGGTCCTACTTTAGCTTCCCCACTGCTGCCATTACAATTGTATACCACTGCACCCGGATCTTTATCCTCTTTAGTTGCTTCCTAAGGTTTGAACTGAATCGACTCATTTCTGTGTCTCTTCTCATTTGTCCACAGGGCTGGTCACAAAGTCAATGTCAGAAGATATTTCTTAAGTTGAGTTAGACCTTGAAGGATTACTTAAGCAACAAGTTACTGTAGTACCAGTTGTTACTAATCAACTAACCTTACTTTGTCATTTTAATTTTTTATAAAATCTATGCAAGTTACCTTAATGTTTTTGAAAATCTGTGCAAGCTACCAATTATCTATCGCTGAGAAGTTAAGTACATGCTAGTATATAACTGGGCCAAAACTGGAACCTAGTTCTGTGTGTCTTCATGTTCCTTTTTCTTACTCAGGCCTGTGCTTGCTTCCCCTGCAGAAGTCTTTGGAATTGCTTTCAATGTTAAGACCTCGCCATCATCCTGTTTTTTTTCTTCCCAGAGTGGAGACTTCGCTGGGTGTCACTCTAATCCAAACTGTTATCAGGTGGGGTGTGCTAAACGCAATGTCGACCACCACCACACCAAGAGCAATAAAGTGGTGGACCGTCGCCCAGTTCTGCAGAAAATTATGGAGACAGACCCACTACAACAGGGCCAGGTTCTGGCATCTGCCTTGAAGAATAGGAAGAAGATGCAGAAGCGTACAGGTGGGAGTACATGACTATCTCTGTGTGCTCTGAACGGACTTCCTTGGTTAGGGTTTCCAAATTAACATCTTCCATGTATAGGGTTGGGTGGCTGGGATGGGCTAGGAGGCTTAGTTGTTAGCATGGTATTTCTAAAACTTTAGCTTTCATCAAAATCATTTGAAAGGTTGTTAGAAGCATTGATTTTGGGTCCAGCCAGTTGGCTCAGTGGATTAAAGTGCCTTCTTAGGTAGACATAGGGACCAGAGTTCGATCCTTGTGAGACCCCGTAGACCCAGCACTAAAATACATTTAAAAAATCCCCACAGATTTAAGGGCCCTTATCTAGAGTTTCTAGCTGAGCAGGTGAGCAGTAGGGCCTGAGGTGATGTTGATCTGAGGAACATACTTAAAGAACCACTGCCTAAGGTCCTGCCTGATAGCTCAGCAGACTAAAGCACCTGCTTAGTCAGCGGGAAGCACCCAGGGTTTGATCCCTGGCATGCATGACAATTGAGACTGGGCATAGTGCCACATGCCTGTAATCCCAGTGCTTGGGAGGCTGAAAACAGGAGGATCACAATCAGTCTGATCTACATAGTGAGACCTTGTAGACCCTATATCCCCTGTATGAAATGCCAAAAAAAAAAAAAGAACCACTGCTTAGTCTATGTCATATAGCCATATTTTTCAGGTGCTTTTTTAAAGTATATGAATAGTACTGTGGATTGAACCCAGAGCCTTTGCACTGAGCTACATTTCCAGCCATTTTTAATTTTCTTTTTTACTTTAACATTTTTAAAATTTTGAGATAGGGTCTTGCCAAGTTGCACAATGTGGTCTTGAACTTGTAATTCTCCTGTCTTAGCCTCCTAGAGTCCTAAACAATATACAGTGAAATCACCCATTAGCTAGTCATCCAGTCCTCCCTCCACAGACAATCAGTTTCTTTTATTTCTTTCATGAGAGATGTACACAAGCAAATATTTTCACAGTAGGATTGCTTGTCAAGCCAAAACCATTATGTATTTCACAATTAGTCACTCTTGCACTGGCTCTAAACTCACTCCTTGGAATCCAGATATAAATTACTCTCCAAATCCTACTCTTTATTAGAGAGTAAGGAGAAGACAGAACAGATATTGATAGAAGAGAGCAATCACTCTGAGGACAGAGCAAAGCACTGAGGAGAAACCTAATGTAGCCTGGGATGGTGGTTGCAGAGGTAATCAGAAGGCTTCTTAGAGGTGGTAAACTCGAGAGATTCTAGAGAAACACCAGGGTGGTACAAGTCTTGAACATTTATGTTTGAAGCTACTACTGCTGTGCTGCCCCTTCACTCAGAGCCTTTTTTATATAAAATTTTATTCTTAAGTGTACAACAGACTCCAAGAGCACACTTCGTTCTAGTTACAGGTATTAAGAGATATGGCAGGGAATCCTGATATTTGAATAGGAATGGAATCCAGGATCACCATCATCCTAGGCACAATGAACAGTTTATTTTTTGCCAGATTTCTTAATTCCACCTGTGGCCTGGGGACCCTTTCCCATGGACTTCATGTTTAGCTCCTCAAGTTTCTTCTGCTTTTTTTTTAAGGGAAGGATCTACAGGGTGTTGAGGGTCTCACTACTAGATCGGACTCTATTTGTGGTAACCTGCCTGTTTATAGCTAGGATTATAGGCTCTCATCACCACATCCAATCTCAATTGCCTTCTCAGTGTGCCCTTGGGCAGGGCCCACTCATCAGGCCTGAGGATTGAACCCCTGGCTCCTGTGCCTGCTTGCAGGAGCTTTAATCTGCTGAGCTGTTTGGCCAGCTCTTCCGCTCTTTTTGTTTTTGTTTTTGTTTGAATGGTCTTTGAGGGTAATAGTGAAAAACTACATTCAGCACAATAGCAAAAATTTATTGTTTCGGTATTTGGAAGGGACAAAAATACTTGGAGCCACATAAGTCCAGAACCTGGGACAAAACCTGTGTTGGGATGAGCACACATATACAAATGGATCTATCCATGGGGTTGAATGGCTTCAGACATCCCACTAGTCTGTTTAGTGTTTGAAGAGTAAGTGAGCCTGAATTGGAGCTTGATACAAAGCTAGCTATAGACTATACATCTTGTAGGCCTTCTGTTGCCAATCCAGTTACCAAAAGATTGTATTTTTACATTTACAGACAAAATTGCCAGCAAGCTTTCTGATTCTATGATGTCTATCCTGGACCTTTCTGGCAGTGGTGATAACAATGCTGGTGACTAATCTGATGTTATCACCCATTTCCCCAAGCCGTGGTTCCTTTGGGATGAAAGGAAAGAGTTTGAGTCTCTGAAGCACCTGTATAATAAAAGAACCTCTTGCATACCACGTGTCCTCTCCCTTCACTGTTTCCTCTATTCTCTCCAATTAAAAAAAAAATCGAGCCACTAGGTCCAGTACCTTTTATTTAATCCTTACTGTGTTTTATGAGAGACATAAAATACCAGTGGAGCCCAGGTGCTAAAACAGTTTTGTCTCCCACCCTCTAATGGCTATTGAGTTGACTTGAAGGCTGATTTACCACCAAACCCTCTTGGACGTCTGAATGTACAGCTAGATAATGGACTGCTGATAGACCTGGTGGTTCTTGGGAAGATATTTTCTTTATTACTGTGTAAGAGACCTCAGCACCAAGGCATTTCAGTAGTGGATTCTTGGCCATGCATTGTCCCAAGTCCATAGGTCTTCACCTGGGTGGCAGAGGGAATAATGATGAGATTTCTGTTTTGGGGAGGATCTAGGGCTAGGATACTGGGACAAAAGGACAAGCCTATCTGGTGCTTAAGTGTGGCAGGTGCTATCTTATTTGCATAAAGATAAAAGGCATTTATTGGTAGGCTAGGGACTTTAGGTACAAGTACTGTGTTGGCATTTTTGTGAATTTTGGGGGCCCCTTTAAAACACTCTGGCTGATCCTTTTGTTTGTATAATTGTCTTGACTATTTTCAAGAGAACTATATTTGGAGATGTCCCAGTGAACTCCTTTCCAGTGTGTGGTGGATCGACAAATTCTGGTGAAAGTGTAACACTCAGCTGAACCAAATTCAGCATGGTGCTGAGTGTGGAAGGCCCACCTCAGGATTGTTGCCAACAACATGAGAACTGGAGAGGATGGAGATATGCTGTTGATTCTCCTGGAGAAGCTTACCATTCTGGCTTTCCTGGTATGGACTCAGCTGTTAAGAGGGACTCAGGAACTCACTGTCACTGAGGATGGCTGTGGTTCTTTTCAAGGGAGCTCTGGTTGTTTTGAATGTTTCTTCCTTGCGCCACTGCAGATCACCCAACCCACCAGCACAGACTTTTCTAGCTTCCACCACTGACTTTGGGGCCTTCACAGTGCAGATCCTTGATACAGACTTGTATGAGACATTGTTATGGCACTAGGCCTCTAGCTGGACTTCTGGAGGTCATTGTCATGGACTCTAGGTCTTAAGCTGGATTCATGCAAGACATTGCCATGGGATCCAGGCTTTCACCTGGATTCTTTGGGTCTCTAATGTGTGAACAGATTTCTTGCACTCTGCATTTGACTTTTTACATAAATATTATAAAATAATTTATAAATTCTGTGTCCTGTATTCCTTTCCCTTGAAAACCCTGACTACAACACAGTCATTTATTAGACATCCTGTTAAAATGTAATTACCACTTCTGGCGGAGTACCTAGTCCATCAGACAGGTAGTAGGCCCAAGTAATTCTAAGGGTCCTATGTTAACTTTCCATTTTTAAAGTTATATTTTTGTTTTGTATTTTTTAAGGGAAAGGTCTACAGGGTGTTAAGAGCCTCACTACTAGATTGGAGTTGTAGTGGTCTGCCTGTTTACAGCCTCACAAGAGGTAGGATTATAGGCATGCACCACCATGCTCAATCTCAGTTGCTGTCTCAGCACACCCCGGGTGCAGGGCCAGCACAACAGGCCCAGGGATTGAACCCCTGGTTCCTGCACCTGCTTGCAGGTGCTTTAATCTGCTGAGCTATTTGGCTGGCCCTGAAGTTCTATTTTAAAGTGAAAATAGCCTGAGGGGCATAGCTTGGCGGCATCAGGGCCTGCCTGGCAAATTTGAGGACCTATGTTTGATCCCTAGTATCAGGCTGTGCCCTGTGCTGGAACCCTGGGAGTGGTGGTGCATGTCTATAATCCCAGCACTAGGGAGGCTGAGACAGGAGGATCACTAAGTGAACTGCATAGCCTGTATCAAAAAAAAAATTCAAAATGGTTACAGTTTTAGAAGCTACAGTTCATGATGGATTGGCCTGATTGCTGTGGCTCTGGAGGAAGACAGCACATGATGGAAACTTGTGGACCAAAACTGCTTATTACCTTACTGCCAGGAAGCAGAAATATGGTCTGGGGTTGATCTCAGAGGCAACCCTGAGCAGAACTTAACCAATGGGCTTTTCCTGTTTACTTGTGAGTCTGTCCAAGGCTATGTGAAAATGGGTGGTGGATTCATAGTAAGTGAATTTCTGTGTCAGTGATCCCTATTGAGGCCTGTAAGGGCAGATGAAGCCAGAAACCCTCAAAGGATGACATGATCACAGCCGAAGACACCTGGATTCAACCTCCATTAATCCAGGCATCTGGGTGGATTAACTTAATACTTTACTTGGAGAGGTCCTTGAGTAGTTCTGCCCTTCTTGAGTATTCCCTTCTTCTTTGGCCTTCTTTCTTCTTTTGGTTGGTTCAGCCTACTGGCACCACATGTGGTGAACTGTGGTTCCCTGCATCTGCCTAAGCTTAGGCACGTTAGACTACTGAGCTGTTGCAGGCCCTGCCCCTACTCTCCCTTTTAAAACATTTTAGGATGTGCCCTGGGGGCAGGGCCATCAGGGCAGGCCTGGGGATTGAATCCCTGGCCTTGTGCCTGCTTATAGGTGCTTTAATCCTATGAGCTATTTGGCTGGCCCTTCTTTCTTCTGATAACTAAATAAATTGGGGCTCCCTAGAGAAGGTCTTGGTCTTACCCCTGAGAGAAGCTGGAATTCTGTGATAGGGCTTTGATTCTTCTTGAATCCTGAAATTGCCTTTTCATTTAGCCTTTGTCACACATTCATTTGGAAGAATGGATCTGATTACCCTGTAAGAACTAAGCAATATTATTAACTCAAAATAGGGTCCCATAATCCTTTTCAAGAGTATACCCCCAGTAACCTTGTGATCTACCACCTTACCCCACCTATTAAAGTTTTTTATATCTTCTAATGCTGTGACACTGTGACCAAGACTAACAAATTGGTGTTAGTCTTTAGGTGTCATTGAAGATGCAAACTGTAGGACTGGGATAGTTGATTACAACTGAAGTAGTTTTGGCTTTAGGTAGTTTTGGTTTCTGCACATGATTTCAGTTTCATGCACTCTACTTGAGAGGATACTTTTGAAGGGGTTTGGCATATGACTTCAGCCTCTGCATCCCACCAAACTTCCACACCATCTTTGGACTCAGGTTAGCCTTTGCTTTTGCATCATCAACTGGCAACCCCTAATTTACCTAACTAGATCCTAAGAGCAAAAACATGTGACTGGACCTAAAAAGCCATTGATTGTAAGGTATTCAGGCCAGCAAGTACCGACTATTTCTGTTTTGAAGGGGAGCCAAAGGAGAGAATTACATATTGATTAAATGTAAACCATATCAAGCTTTGGAAATCAGTCATCCTCTTTAACTTCAGTACAGTTCGGGCAATAAAGGATAAGTTCACAATGTTGACAGGATATTCCCAAGACAACATTAAGGAATGATACTAGCTTGGAAACCAAGTGTTCTGCTTTTTTCTTGAGTAGCAGAGGTGATACTGGGGATTGAACCCATAGCATTACACATACTAGGCAAGCATTCAGCTCACTTTACTGTGGAGCTACAGTCCAATCATTTTTTTCTTTTAAAATTTTGAGGCAGCGTCTCATTTAATTGCCCAGGTTGGCCTTGAACTTTCTATCTTCCTGCTTCAGCTGGGTTTACAGGTGTGTGCTATTGTGTCTGGCTCAAAGTGAGGTTAAAACCCTATGCAGTACTTTCTACATTGTACTATCTTAACAAAGGAAATATTGGTTAAGCACTTTGTGCTAATTTCTGTTATCAAGTGCTTTCTCTTAAAAATCTGTTGTTTTATTTAAATTAGGTTATCATGGTCTCCTTAGATGAGATCCAATGTAGTTTTCACTCATTACCAACTCTCCTGGTAGATAATAGTGCTCCAGCATAACTTGTGCATCCCCCCCACTGCCTTTCTGAGACAGGTTCTCACTGTATACTTCAGGCTGGGCTTGAACACACTATGTGGCCTAGGCTGGCCTCAAACTTGTGGCAATCCTGCCTCAGCCTCCCAAATGCTGGGATTGTAGGTTGGGATCAACCACTTTATAACCATAGGGATGTGTGTGTGTGTGTGTGTGTGTGTGTGTGTGTGTGTGTGTGTGTATGTGTGTGTGTGAGTTTTAGTGTGTTTTAGGGAAGAATCTACAGGGTGTTCAGGGTCTCACTACTAGATCATAGGGTCTTACTACTAGATCTAGTGGTCCGCCTGTTCACAGCCTCCCAAGAGCTGGGATTGCAGGTGGGTGACACCACACCCAGTCTCATTTGCCATCTCAGCATGCCCTGGGGGCGAGGTCAGCTCGGCAGGCCCAGGAATTGAATTCCTGGCCCATGCACCTGCTTGCAGGTGCTTGAATCCCCTGAGCTATTTGGCCAGCCCTAGGAATTTTGTGATTTAATACTATTTTAAAAAAAATATTTTAATTTTCTAGTATGCCTAAGTAGTGCTCATTAGTACATACTAGATATAGAAGTATCTGGTTGAATAAAAATAATACAGGATCATAAATCTGACCAATGTCAAACAGGAGAACTATAGTATTCATATCAGCATAAGAATTTGTCTCCCTTATAGTAAATCCCTACTTTCTGTATTCAGATGCTGGCAACCACTCAGAACAAGCCCAGAATTCAAAAAGATAGATGAAATTGGAAATCAAACACTGGAACTTTCTGAAATGATAGCAACACAACTACAAAAAGAAGTTGAAAAGGCTATGGAGAAAATAATCTCTCAGTTACAGAAAGAAATGATGCATAAAACCAAATATATTAGAGAAGACACAGGTAAAAAATTACAAGAGCAGAAAAAAATGATGGGAAATTATCTTGGTAACTTTCTCCTTGCTGAGACAAAATACCCAGTACCCAAGATTAAGTAAGGGAAGGTTTACTAACTCACAGTTTGTGGAGGTTTCAGTCCATACTCAGCTGCCTCCAAGTCAGACTGGCACATAGAATAGGGCAGCAGATTATGGTGGCAGAAAACAGCAAAACAGCAAGAGCAAATGAGAGTAGTGACAACAATGGCTACAGAAGACAAGTCTGTCTCTTATGTTGCATTCAGGCTATCTGCCCAAGCCAGGTGTAGCACTCACAGCCATAATCCCAGCATTGGATCAAGAATCAATCACAGTGGAGCATGCCTGTAATCTAAGCACTCAGGAGACTGAGGTAGGATTGTTGTGAGATCAGATTGATCTGAGACCAGCTTGGGGTATAAAGTGAGCACAAGACCAGCCTGAGCTGCATAGTGAAACCCTGTCTCAAAAAAATCCCACCCCCCCAAAAAAGTATCACTTAGAAACTCCAGAAGTTGCGCAATAACTGCATGAGGATTTGGTGGGACAACTAGACACAAAACATAACATTCTGCCCTTGGAACCCCAAAGACTCATGTACATCCCTTTATACAAAAGGCATTTTAGTCCATTTCTAAGAGTTGAGAAAGTTTGACAGGATTAGCATTGCTGAAAAGTCCAAGTCCCAAGTCTCCTCCAAGATCAAAAGCAAACTCTTTGCTATGAACCCCTGTACAAATGAAAAGTCAAACACTTCCAACATTCATTGGCACAAGATAAACATTTCCATTCCAAAAGGTACAAACAACAGGGAAATAAAAAGCACTGGGACCAATACAAGTCCAAATCGATGTGGAACATCTGAAGCAATCTGTGGCAAATTGTGATGTCCTTGTGGTTCCACCTTTATAGCTCTTTTGTTTGTTGTAGCTCCCATAGCTTCTCTCTCAGTCCTGCTTTGCTTGCTTCTTGAAGCTTTTCTTAGGGGAGCCACATTTCCGGCTTTTTCAGACTTCTAGGGTTTCCACTGAATACACGCTATCCTCCAGGGGCACACTGCCTTGGCCTCCCAAGTCTTCTGAAATCTATGTGGAAGGCTTCTTAATCTCAGAACTCCTGCATTTTGCAAGTGCCTAAAACCAGTTGCAATGTAGATGTTACCAAGGTCTGCTACTAGCTGGATCAGTAGCCAGGCTTCCCTCCCTTGGCTGTATGGGTCAAATGCCTAGATCACTGAACACTGTGTTCCTGAGTCCAAGGAATAAATTCTCCATGCTGGCACCATTCTGGAACCTGGTATGGCGGATACCTCCATTCTGTTACAACTTGCCCTTCAAGGTAAAGTCTCTCACTGTTGCAATTCTGAGCCTGCAAAGGGTGGAGACTTGCCACTTTTTGTGATGCCTTTAGGCCATCCTTTTCATTCTCTTGATCCTCCTGGGCAATGGAGATCCTCTCAGCTTTATCTTTGCATTCCACAGCTTTATAGGAACTTCCTTTCTTCAAGCATTTTAAATCATCTTGCTGAGCTCTTTACTCTTGATTCTGAACATAAACGTGGAGAAAAGCCCCCAATGATAGCCATGCTACTGCTTCAATGTTCAGCTGCTTTGAAAATTTTTGAAAGATTAATCAGTCTTCCATGCACAATCTTGGTCTAAGGCAAAGTCTCTGGACATGAGAAAAATTCAGACAAACTTTCTGCCAAGCCATAACACACATTGTCTGGAGTCTAGCAAGCAATGCAGCCCTTGTTCCCAGATGAAACCTCTCCAGCCTGGTCTTCACAGGCAAGCTTTCTATCAGTGTTGTGACCTTCTTAGCTCTGGCCAGGATCTCCCATGCAGAACAGCGGAAGCTGTCCCTGCTCTTCTCTTGTGGGCAACATCTCCAAACCTTTACTATCTCCTTCCATAAGCTATTCCCAGAATCTCATAATCTACATGGTCAGGTAGTCACAGGAATGACCCCAATCCTGGTCCCAAGTTCTGTCTTGATTACTTTTCTCTCGTTGCTGGGACAAAATATCCAACACCTAAAATTAAGGAAGGAAAGGCTTACTTTTCTCATTCTTAGTGTGTGTTCAATCCATTATTGGCTGGCTCCAAGGCAAAGTGGCACAGGGCAGAGGCAACAGTTTATGGTGGTATTAAAAAAAAAGATCAAAGAGAGTGGCAATAGCTGAGGCAGCTAGCTAGCCTCTATCCCCTCCTTATATTGTAGTGCAAATTACCCGCCCCAGGGCGACAGCACCCACACTCATAATAATCACAAACTTCAGAAGCTGCCCCATGACTACCTGAGGCTTTGGGGGGACATCTATAAACAAACCATAACACAGTCATAGTAGCACATGCATGCAATCCCAGGAGTCTAGGAGGCTGGGGCAGAAGAATAATAACCTCAAGCCCAACCCAGGAAATTTAGGAACACCCTGTCTCAAAATTTTAAAAAATAATTAGCACTGGCCATTTGGCTCATTAGAAGGCCCTGGGTTGAATTCCAGTATAAAATAAAAAGAGACCATTTATGAAATGAAAAGGTAAGAGAGACTGGGAAAACCTTATAAAGCATATATGTGCTAAAGAAATTTCACATCCAACATAGAATCTAGAAAACTTACTGGTAATAAAACAACCTGATACGAAATGCCTAAGAGATCTAGGCATGGCATTGCACACCTGTAGTGCCAGCACTGAGGGAAACTGAGGCAGCAAAATTGCAAGTTTGTATACCAAGTGGGCAACCTAGTGAGACCTTGTCTCAAAATGAAAAGAGCTGGGAGTTTAGCTCAGTAGTAGACTAACATTGGGCATAATCCTATGTAGCAGGAAAACAAAGATAGATAGATAGATAGATAGATAGATAGATAGATAGATAGATAGATAGATGGTAGATAGATACATGATGATAGATAGATAGATAGATGATAGATACATGATAGATGATAGATAGATAGATGATAGATAGATAGATGGATGGATGGATAGATAGATAGATAGATAGATAGATAGATAGATAGATAGATAGATAGATAGATAGATAGATCCAAGAGATGGCCTGGGATTGTAGCTCAATAATAGAGTGCCTGTCTAGCATGTGTGAAGGCCTTGAATGTGATCCAGTTCCACCAAAATAAAAAATACAAGAGACTTCATCACTGTCGAAGATTTTTAAGGCCAGAGATCTAGCTCAGTGGCACAAGTGCCTGCCTGGCAAATGCAGAGCCAGCAAATAAGCACATGAAAATAAACTCAAACCAGTAGTCATCAAGGAAAGTCAGATAAAAACTACAGTTATATACCACTACATGTTTACATAGAATAGCCGATATAAAAAAAAAAAAACTAACAATACTAAGTGCTACCATTTAACAGCAATGTCAAATGGTACAGCCACTTTGAAAAACAGTTTAGCAGTTTCCTAGGTTGTTAAACATGTGTTTACCATACACCTCAGAAATCCAACTTTAGGTAGTTACTGAATGAAAACACAAATATTTATAACAGCTTTATTCATAATCATTCAAAACTGAAAATTATCCAGATATTCTCCAACTGGGGAATGAATAAACAATACATACACACAATGGTTGAACTATTACTGAGTGTGGTGGCACACATCTTTAATAATACTGGAAGGATGGGGAAAGAGGATTGAAAGCTTGATCCAAGTCTGGCCCATCTAGAGAAATTCTGTCTTAAAATGAGTTAGGGAAGTAGCTTAGAACTCCCTGGGTTCAATCCCCAGTACCATTAAAGAAACAAGAGATAAGAACTATTAATATGCTAAACAAAATGCATAAATTACAAATGTATTCTTAGGAAGTTATTCTCAAAAAGTTAGATACTATACAGTTCCAGTTACAAGATACTCTTCAAAAGCAGACCATAACGACAAAGAATAAATTAGTACTTGCCAGGGAGTAGGTGTAGGGAATGATTTGCATTATAAAGTAACAGGAATGAATTTGATAAAGGATGGTTAAAAGAACTGTTTTGTGCATTGACTGTGGTGATGATTTTACAAACTTATGCATTAAACCTTACAAAGTGTGTGCCAGAGTGAATTTTACTATAATGTAAATTACAAAACTAAAAGTTTAGCAATTTGGGCTGAGTTGGAAGGCTGAGGGAAGAGGATCACCGTGAGTTCTAGGCCAGCCTGGACAACATAGTGAGTTCAAACCTAACCTGAACTACATAGTGAGAGCTTGTCTCAAACAACAACAACAATAACGACAAAATGGGTTGGGGTTGTGGCTCAGTAATAATACACTAGCCTAGCATATGCAGGCCCTGGGTTCTGATCCAGTTCTGAAAAATTGAAAACCAAAAAAATAAGTTTTAAAATGTTATAAACTTACAAACTTCATGCTAAAGCAAAATCACAGGGTCAGAATACCCATCACTAGTATTGAGGTTTTTCTAGAGGATGTATACTCTTCAGGGATGTCTTCTAGATGTAGGTGGTTTCTTATAGCTATCTAAACACCCCGCCTTCCCAATTTCTAAGGATGTATGATTACTCCTTGGTTCAACTCCTTATCCTTTGGTGGTAGGCTTATGTTGATTATTATTATTTTTTTTTGGTGGAACTGGGGATTGAATTCAGATCCTTGTGCTTTCTAGGGAAGCACTTATTCCACTGAGCCATCTCTCTGGCCCCTAATGTTGATTATTGTGACCTCATACAATCACAGTGTTATCAAACATGGGAGAAAAACTATTTATAACATGTATGATATCCAGGTTAAAACAGTGCAGTTAGTAATAACAATAGTTTCAAGTACAGCTTAACTAATGCTAAACTATGATAACTATTAACCTGTTACCTCTGAGGGCAGTAGTAAACTCTAAAATCATATAACAAAATCGAACATATACTATACATTTGTTGCAGTGATTTTCCCCTTAGTTGGATGATTTTACCCTTCTGTGGGGGGCTGGAAGTTAAAATGGGTAGGGGATAGACTAAAGTGATGAGTGAGGTCAAATATAGCAGACTGAAGGCTAGATATTAAAGGATGATCAACCAAATTTTATGAAAGTGGAGCACACAGGAAGAAAAAATGAAATAGAATATGAAGAAGTAGTCAGAAAGGGCAGAAACAATGTTTACTCACTTGAAAGTTTAAATTCAAGAAATGGTTGAGCAAAGAGAGAAAAATGGTCTACAGGAGAGAATAAAAAAGAAAAGCAAGAAACCTAAATATTGAAAAAAGAAGGAAGAAAGAGTGAATGAAAAAGGATAAAAGAATGTATGAAATGGAGATCAGAGGTAGAGAAGAGAGAAAAAGAAAAATAACTACAGAATACAGAACCAAAGAAAATGACATCAAATGAGAAAGGGAAGGGATTAACAATCCTACAAACAAGGGAGAATGAAAGTAGTAAAGTACCTCTAGAGTTTACAACTCTGTGATAATGTCCATATTTAATGCCAGACATGTGCTATGTGTGAAGCTGATCTTGGCTTCTGGGCATGGGTGCTAGAACTGGTCTTCTGTTGGTGGAGTTCTCCAGAGCTCAACTGCTGGCTCCTCACTGCTGCTGCAGACACTTCCACTTTGCTAGTCTTGCTAAGTACTCTGCGCTCCACAGCATGTGTTTGCCCATGCAACTGTGTCCCAGCTGTGGTCCTGGGTCTCAGGTGTTGTGGTACTGGTCGGTCTTCTTGTCAAAAGTATGTGCCTTAAACTCCTCTCACAGGTCCTGCTGTGCCCAAGACAGAGGAAGAAGCACAGAACACAGATTCACATTCTTCACTCAGACCCTGCTGTCTCAGAGATAATAGAGAAAGCATGGTACAGATTTACTTTCCTTTCACAGACCCTGCTATCCCAGAGAACTCAGATAATTTTTGTTGACACTGTCTACATCACTTTTGTGTATTTCTTCCTGTTTCTAAATTAGCTCCTTTATTTTATTTTATTTTATTTTTTAGCCCTTTAATTTATTTTATTTACTTATTTTTTTGTCTTTTTGAGACAGGGTCTCACTATACAGTTCAGGCTGGCCTTAAGCTCACTTTGTTGCTCAGGCTGGTCTCGAACTCACAACAATCCTCCTGCCTCAGCCTCCCCAATGCTGGAATTACAGGCCTGTGCCACCATGCCCAGCTCTTTTTAGCTCCTTTAAAAAGTGAACTTTGTTTCAAATAATTTGCACTCATGGCATTTCTTCATAGGTTAATAAATTATCAATAATCCATTCTCTAAATTTTAACGTGGAAATTTAGCATGTACACCTTTGCTAGTATATATAATATATACTTACAATTCTTATACTATCAATTGGCCATATTAAAATTTTAATAGATTTTAACATTTTCTTTAAGGAATTGTAGTACATCTAGAATGCTGAATCAATGCCTTTGTTTGCATTATTTGTAATCAAAGACCAGATCAGGTTTTGTGTTTCCAGGTTTACCTTTGATCAATGCACATACATAGTTTTTACAAGTTGTTAACATTCAAATGATTCTTTTGGGCTGTGGAGATAGCTCAGCAGCCTAAGCACCTGTCTGGCAAGCACAGGACCTGGGTTTGATCCGTGGTACTGCATGCAGTGCCACCCATGGAAACTGGGCATGGTGGCACATGCCTATAATCCCAGCGCTAAGGTAGCTGAGATGGGAGGATCATTATGAGTTCAAGCTGTATAGGGAAGCCCTGTACCAAATAAATAAATAATCAAAAAATAAAAAAATATTCCTTTTTTCAGTTTATTTAGCAGATTTTATAACGCAATGAATATACTCTGGTTTCTCTTCAGATCGTATAAATCTTTCACCTTATAACGGAATGATTTTCAAAGTTTGTGATTTTACCATGTTTAACTGTCTTTGCTTTTACTGGTAATTTTTTTGATTTATTTGATTTTTTTGATTTATCTGCTGCAAAAATATAGTTCTTTTTGTATAAGTTCTTATACTAGGGCCATATTCAAATAATAAATATCTGCATATAATATTCTATGTTCAAATAATATACTATTTATTAATTTCAAACTAACATCATGAGAATGTCTATGTATTGAAGAGCTTGCACTTTTTCTAGCCTAAATATATAAATCATAGTTGTGACTATTAGGTAAACATAATCTATATAATTTTATCCTGTATTTATACTGTTTTTCTGTGCTGTGTTGGCAAAATGCAGATGTCCTCACAATATAATGATACTTTTGTTTATCACTACTCTTTTCTTGATTTTGCAGCATTCTTGAATGTACTAATAAGTTCTTTTATGAGTTTTCTAGATTTATTTGAAGAATCCTAAGTTTTCATGTGGTGTCAAAACAATGTAAACAGTTCAAAACAGCCAAAAAATGATCATGTTGCATCACATTCTTTAGATATCCATTGGCACGCATGTTACTTTTAGAGCAATGAAACCAAATATCTGGTAGCGGTATTATCTCCATAACTAATAATATACCTATAAAAATGTTTATATTGCTAATTCTAACTGTTTCCCAGCATTGCTGAGGTTTTCTTCTTTTTTTTCAGTAAAGCCACATTTTATGACCTATATTTTGGTTTCTTCAACAATATTGAGTACATTATCAGATACAAATACTGTATACAATGCACAATGAACACTGCAATTATTTTTTTCTTAATAGAAGTTCTACATTTTGCAGTTCCATTTGCTCATATTCTATCACATATCTTTTTATTATCAGCTGACATTCATCTTGGTCTTTTGCATTCATATCTAAATCCATGCTATGTTCATTGCATCTATTGGGTACAAGTTTGCATTCATGTAACTCTAGTGTATCTTCACCTGAAGAGTTATAGATAGGTCGGGACAATTTCCTCTGGTGAAATATAATTACAGGTTCATCTGATAAATTATACATTTTCTGTGTTTGACACCAATTGAAAAACTTTTACAAAACTGACATACTCTTCAAAATAAAATGAGTAAGTTCTATTATACATATATGTATTTAAAATTTATTTATTACTTAAAAAGGAAAATCTCGAATGAAATGTGAGGAACCACCAAGGAACAACAATGACATAGTAAAAGAAAAATTTACTATTGATCTTAATAATAATCTAGCCATGAAGTAGCAATAAATATTTTGGTTTTTGTATTTTATATTAACAAAATTGCATACACAGGTTAGCTACATAATATCGAGCAATAGAACTGAAATCAAAGCCTTCCACTAGTGAGACATACAAATTAAATCAGGGCCACCAAACAGCAAAACATAAAAATTATGGGCCTGACATAAACATGGGGACATTTAAACAGGAAAAGATAAAAATTGTGCACACACACACACACACACACGCACACATATAGACACTGATATATTGGGTATTGGGGCACTTTAGAAAAGTGTCAGATATAGCAGGTCAAATAAGCACAAATACAATTAGAGTGGTCACCTCATCATCCCATTATCACAAAGTAAGAGATCAATCAAACAAGAAACCAGTAACAAAATATAGGATTTGAACCACATCTTCCAGCATATGGGCCTAATATACATCGACAAAGCATTTCACCCAGCAACAGAACATGTATTCTCAGCAGCACAATGAACTTTCTTCAAAATAGACCACATGCTAGTCTATAGAGCATTCTTCAATATATACAAAAGAATAGAAAAACCCATGCATTCTACCACACCACAGTGAAGTGAAACTATAAATCAATTACAAAGAAAACCAAAGCTTTACTAGTAACTCAAAATTAAATAACAAAATGTTGAACAATCAATGGTTCATGGAATAAAGCAAGGCAAAAATTCAGCAATTACTAGCATTAAATGATAATGCCAATACAACATATCAGAACCTCTGAGACACAATGAAAGCAGTCCTAAGAGGAAATAAATGGAAGTCAATACTCACATTAGCAAAACAGCAAATATAAATAAGTAACCTACTTATGCATCTGAAGATATTAGAAAAATAAGAGCTCCGGAAGTACCGGGGGCTCACCACCTGGCAGCAGTGGAGGAACCAAGGTGCCTGGTTCTTCTCCTTATATCACAGGAGCAAACGACTAGGGGAATCACAGCCACAGAATAGAATGTGGACTAGGATCCACATGATGGACAGGTGAGAGCTGAAAAAGTCCAAAATATGAAGCAATAGGTAATAAGTTAGATGGACCAGCATTGTGCTTAGGGACAAAGACAAGGAATGGCAACAGTAGGTGGGGCTGCCCCTCTCTTTTTAAATATAAAATTTCATTTTAAAATCCTGTTTTATCTTTCTTTTCCTTTTCTTTTTTCTCAATTTTTCTTGTTCTTGTTCTGATCCTATCCTATAAACTCAGAGACCTAGTACAGATAATTACTTGAATATACCTTCATTCTGTCTTTTCTATTGGCTTATCTAGTTTCTTATATATTGTGTGAACATACTTTGTCCTCCAGCCTTGCTTCTATTTCTTTTCCAGTTATCTTTATCTTATACACCATCCTTCCTAAATTCCCCAGCCCTGGGTAAATCCATTTTATCAAGGGGAAATATTTTTCATACAGATTCCCAAGTTACCATCAGTTCTGTTGCCTAACTAAAGACTTTGCTCCTATGGTCAAAGTACAAAATCAATAGTTGCCACAGTTTCTCAGTTCCTAAACTGTGTTTGATATTATTATTATTGCTAATTGTACTAATTTGGCTTGGATGTCATGTCTGTTGTAATCAGTTTTTCTCACTGTTATATGAATTAATGAATGTAATTGAAACATGAACCCTAGCCAGAACTTTACCTGGTACTGAGGCAGACCTACCTCCACTATTTTTTTTTTTTTTTTTTTTTTGTCTTTTTGAGACAGGGTTCCACTATTTTTTTACAAGCTCTCACCACAGTGCTGGCATTTATACCCCTGTTGCAAGCTCAGGCTTCAGCCTCTGTGTTACTGGCTCTCACCTCATGTATTATAATGAAATCTCCCCAGTAATAAACTAAATAAAACATAAAACTACATACAGCTTGTAACCAGTAGAAAGCCCAGATATATCTTTAGACATTCCTGCATAGACCTATAACCTAGGGAAAGAACTACACCAGAGAGCAGGCCAAATAGCTCAGTGGATTAAAGCACCTGCAAGCAGGCACAGGGGCCCGAGGTTTGATCCCCAGGACTGCCATGCTGGCCCTGCCCCCAGGGCATGCTGTGAGGGCAATTGAGACTTGGCATGGTGGTGTGCACCTGTAATCCCAGCTCTTGGGAGGCTGTAAACAGGTGGATCACTATGAGTCTGATCTGGTAGTGAGACTGAGCACCCTGTAGACCCTTCCCTAAAATATAAAACAATAACAACAATGACAACAAACAGTACACCAGAAAAAGGAATGATTCTGAGGTCTGAGTTGGAGCCATGTGCTAATTCTTCTGATAATGCCCTGCCCAATTAATTGGATTAAATAAGTTAAGAGCTGCCCCTTGTTGTGCAGCTTTAGATAATAAGACAGCCCCACCACTGAAAAATTTTTTTTCTTGGTAAAGACAAAAATTGGGAAATGAAAGGGAAAAACAAAATGTGTAAATTTTGTTCTTTGGAAACTGTCTAGCTCTCAACTGCTTCATGCTTTTGTAATAATTACTTTCTTGACCTATGTAGCCACAAGACACAACCAAACATGCAGTATGCCTGATTGTACCATTGTACAAATTGATGCTCATTAATCCACCCTTGTAAGCAATGATTTCTTCCTGCTAGATAATCAGAACTGCCTGCCTGTTCTGCCTCACCTTTTACTTCATGCCTCCTGTTTGTGCATAATATAAGAGCCCTAGACCACAAGTGACAAGGGCTTGATATTTTTTTTTGCTTACACTTTTTTTAAACAATAAACACTTTTATTGAGAAACAAATATCAATGAGATAGTTTCAAAGCTGATTAATAGGTCAGTTTGAATAATTAATACATTATACATTGTTACCTTCTTAATGGTTATCCATAATGCAAGGAGCATACAGGATATCCTGTCCAACCACTATTAGTACAAGAATTCTCATTGAGTTAAGTGAAAGTAGCTGTATATCTATCCTAACTATTCTGTATATACAAATACAAAATGGTCCTTCCTTTGTAGCCCCTTTTTCTGTTTAGTCCTGTCAGAGATAGGTATTTCATTGGCACGTAAATACTATAGGTGTATGAATTCAGCAAAACAATCCAACACAGTTCAGCAGTCCACAATAGTAGTGGGTTATCCTCAAGTCAAGTTGTTGACCTGAGCCCTTCATTGCTCAGTATATTAATTAGGCTTTACTTTATATACCTCGTTTTTGTACTTGTCTGCTCGAAGGGGCTTGATATTCTGAGAGTGATGTTGATCAGTGCCTGTCAATGCAAATAAATCTGCCTCCAAATCCTTGGTTTCATTTTGGTATTTCTGCTTTTTGTTGCATTCCCTTTCATGAGAGGTTACTCTTTGGCGTTTTTTTTTTTTTTTTTTTTTTTTTTTTTTTTTTTTTTTTTTTTTTTTTTTTTTTTTTTTTTTTTTTTTTTTTTTTTTTTTTTTTTTTTTTTTTTTTTTTTTTTTTTTTTTTTTTTTTTTTTTTTTTTTTTTTTTTTTTTTTTTTTTTTTTTTTTTTTTTTTTTTTTTTT
>PVKA01027939.1:0-29957 GCA_004027165.1 Ctenomys sociabilis | reverse complement strand
ATTATTGAATCTTTGATATAATTCAGCTATAAAAAAAACCTGTAAATATAATTTCATGTATGCACCTTGTACAGTACCAAAACGTTACGAAAACAGTTTGCAATGTATTAATTCATCGACTCTGTATGGTTAAGGTGTCTTGAAACTGTCTGATTGACATTTGTATTTTAATAAAATAAAAATAAATGGAAAAAAAAAAGAAAAAAAAGAAAAGCCCACCCCACCAA
Organism: Ctenomys sociabilis; assembly: GCA_004027165.1. Lineage (NCBI taxonomy): Eukaryota > Metazoa > Chordata > Mammalia > Rodentia > Ctenomyidae > Ctenomys > Ctenomys sociabilis. The sequence continues at coordinate 29,730 of PVKA01027939.1, read as the reverse complement.
CAACAACAGAAACAGCATTTTGTTAGGCAAAAACATTGAACTTCTTTAATTGCTTATTTTAAGACAGAGTGTTACAGTATTTTACGCTTGTCTTGAACTCATGGCAATCTTCATTCAGCTTCTCCAGTTCAGGGATTACAGAAGATTGAATTCTCTCAAGACATTCCCCTTTTTTCCACTAATTTCTTCACTTATTTTTCTTCAAATATTTATCAGTATACCTGCATGTTAGTATCACTGAGACAGATGTGAAATTATTGGCTTCCTCTTTTTCCGTCTCTGCTTAGAGACGGCTGTGACTCCATGAGAGGTATCTGTCATTTCCCTTTGGTTTCTTTGATCCACTTGTTCCTGAAGGAATTGGAGCAATTGCTTCAGTGTCACCCTGGGCTACCAAAATCTTATTTTCCAAACCAACATGAGTACATCCAGGCAATGTTGTACTGCTACCCTGCTTGTGCCATTTTAATAAATAACATTGCAATTTTTGAGAACAGAGATGGTACCCTGAAGCAAATGCAATTAGAAGGGAGGATCTGACCCCTTATTCACATACCCAACACTCACAGAAAGTCTTCCAACAGACTTCCTATTTTCAGCAATACCTCTCATTAAAACAGGTCTGTATGTTCCCAAATAGGCATTTCTGGGCTCTTAAGTCTCAGAGGTCTCGCTCCTGTGCACAAGGCTTCCTATGGTGTAGTAGATTTCTTATTCAGACTTGGTTTGGTGCTCATATAGCATGTTCATAGTTTTTATCAGATAATATAGGTTCCAAAAGTCCTCTAAATCCACTGAGGAGTTTTATGTTGAACAAGTGGACAAAGTGCACAAAGAGAGCTTTTAACACTGAAAAGATATGGAGACCATTAGCCATAAAGGCCAGCAGCAAAGGAAAATCAGTTTAGTTAGTAATCTAAACCTGGTGGAGTTGATCTTCAGTGTTTACCACAAACTGACATTAGATGTGGCAATCAGCAATGTCAGAAGCCCAGTGTCCAACCAAGTCAATACAGTGTACAGTCAAAGCCAGGGTTAGATAGTGATGGCTGGCAGAAGCAGGGATCTGCAGTACACTGTCAACTATGGTCATCTAGTGATAATTGCTATATTGCTTTCCTTTAATAATAAGATGATTCTTTCTATTTTTTGGAGAAACACAAAAAATGTCCAAAAATCTTTCCTATATCATTTGTAAAATTTATTTTGTTCTTTCTCCCATTAAACATAGCTTAATTTTTCTGTCACTTCAATGTTAACATCATGAAATAATTTGTTCCTAGCTCCTTGTGAAAAATAAAAACATAGAATATTTACTTATTCCATTCTTGATATTCTGACTTGCTTATTATCTTAGTTGCTTTTCTCTTTTTAATGAGAGAGAATACCCAACACACAGTATTAATGGAGGAAAGGTTTATTAAGTCTTGCTTTGTTGTATTGGTTTCCACCCATAACCTCCTGGGACCAAGACAGGTGGGCAAGAGTTAACTGAAGCATAAAACAGAAAAACCTGTGAGAGAGGAGGGAAAGAGAACTATTTTCTTCCCTTATGTTGCAAGCAGGCTACCCGCCCTAGGGCAGGTGTAGCACTGACACCCCTAATCTCAGCCATAGAAAATGAACTAATCATAAATATTAGATTAATCTGCTTCCAAAATGCCCGCTCCCCCATTATCACATGTGGCTTTGGGGAGACATCTGGGCAAAAGACAAATCACTTGTCTTCACAATATTTAGTACTATATCATATAGTACTATTTGTCTATTTTGTCTTCCATACCAAAATATAAGACATTATTGATGTTTATTTTTGTAATCATTCAACAATAAATCACTTCCTTCGAAGATTTCCTGGCTCAGTGTAGGTTCTAATAAAAAACTGGTGAATTAAATAAGAAGTGATGTGCCAGTATGCTGCTATGGTTGAGTAGAATCACCACTAGCCTGATTTTATTTTCAGTATTACAAACTGTACTCAGGGCTTGCTTGATTTATTTCTTTATTTCTTTATTTATCTATTTTACAGCTTCTCATTTTATAGTTGAGGTTGACTACTGTGTAGTCCGGGCTGGCTTCATACTTTCAGGGTCCTCCTTCCTCAGCCTTCACAGTGCTGCATTACAGGTGTGCACCACACTCCTGGCTCCCAGGGCCTTATTACTATGATACAATTCTAATTATTTTCCAAATATCTCCCGTTTTCAGACAAATTCTAGTCATGTTTTTAACTCGCTTATGCTGGGGTCTAATTTGTGAAGGCCCAGACCCAGCTTCCCAAATTACCACGATTATAGGTTTGTGCCACTCTCTGGTTCCAATTAGATTTTTATCAATCATCTAATTCTTAAATTTCTCCTTCCTCAGAGAATCTGAGCTTGAATAGCTGGCTTCCTTTGACTTGTGATATCAAAACTCATGAAGTACTCAGAAATATTGAAAGGAGTTCCACACTGGGAGTGTCCTTCTTTCTGCCCCTAGAAACATGTGAATGTGGGCTCTTGAGTATAGTTGTGAGAGTGTAGTTAACCTAGGGGTCTGAGCTGAAGTCCAGTCACACACACCTATCTAATAGCTGGATCTCAGCAGTCCTACAAGAAGAGTACAGGAAAATGCTTTAATGCAACGAAACTCAGCAGAAGTCAACTCAGTCTTGTGCAACCTGAAAAATAGCTTAATGCTCCATATATAAGGAAACAGCAATAAAGAGTTGTATACGAAATTTATTTTGTTTTATTATCCATCACAAATTGATAGACTATTTTAATTTGTAGTGTTTCTTCCAGGCAAAATTTATAAGTACATTTTGGATTTAATAACATATATTATTTTATTATATTAAAATAAGTATGATTTAGTTGGTATTTTAATGATGGTAAAAGACTATTTGAGTAATTTTGATGTTTATCTTCATATTTACAAGAATGGAGAATAATTTTCAACTTCTAGATAACTTACAGCTTACAAATTCAAATTGGTGGGCTGGCGAGATAGCTCAGTACACTAAGTGCCAGCTTAGGTAAGTGCAGGGACTGGGGTGCAAACCTTAGCACCACATGCCGTGTTGGCCCCTCCCCCTTGTGCTAAGTCAGTCACCCAGACCAGGCATGGTGGTACATGCCTGTAATCCAAGTGCTGTGGAGGCTGAAAACAGGAGGATCACTATGAATCCAAGCTGCACAGTAAGACTATATATATATATATATATATATATATATATATATATATATATTACTATATATATATAAATATTATTATATTTATATAATATAAAAGTTACACATATCTATTTGTTAACGTTACAGATACATATGAAATAAAAGGTAACAATTAACATAAACTTAATGATAAATGAATAAAGTAATTATTTGTATATATCATTGTTTTCAAAGACTTCATGTATTTCTAATTTCTCAACCACAGAAGTTCATATAGAACACACCTAACATGTTTAATGAAACGAGACTAAACATGACCAAGCTATACAACAAGCAAAGATTTTCACTTTCACCCCTTGTATTCAGTATTGTACTAAATGTCCTATTCATAGTGGAGAAAGTAGGCACTCTAAGTGATAAAAGGAATACAGATTGAAGTAAAGGTTAGTTTTTATGCAGGTAAAATCCAATACAACCACATTCAAAAGAAACTTAAATATAAAATTTATGAAAGATATGCACATTAGATACATCAAATGTATTCACAAGCCTGCAAGGTGTACAATTTATAGGAAGAAACAAATTCCTGCAAAATATTCATTATCAGAGTAAAATTAAAATGAAAGCAATGTTTTTAGTAGAATCAAACAAAAGCATTTTGGAACAAATTTCTCAAAAGTCACAGGGCCAGATGAGACTGAATACTCCATGTTGTTTAATAAAACCTAATGCATGCTATCAAGCAATTAAAGAAGATATAAAGGAAAAGAAATATACCATCTGTATAAATTAAGGATATAACATTCATAAGAAGACAATAGTCCCAAAATCAATCTAAAAATATGCTGTTTTTTGTTTTGTTTTGTTTTTTGTATTTTATGGAAGGGTCTACAGGGTTTTCAGGGCCTCAGTACTAGATCAGACTCATCGTGATCCACAGCCTCCCAAGAACTGGGATTACAGGCACACACCACTGCGCCCAGTCTCACTTGCTATCTCAGCATGCCCCATGAGTAGGGCCAGCACTGCAGGCCTGGGGATCGAACCTTCAGCCCCTGCTCCTGCTTGCAGATGCTTTAACCACTGAGCTACTTGGCTGGCCCTCATATGCTGCTTTTGTAAAATAAATTGCCCAAAATAATTTATGTGAATCCAGTATAATAAAAATGGCATTGGAAAAAGAAATAATTTGGAAGATTTATATATTTCAATCTTAAAATTTCACTACAATGGGATAAGAATCAAAATGTTGTGACAATCATCATAAGAAACATGTAAATCAATGCTACATGGGTGAGTATGCAGAAGTAAACTCCTATATATATGATCAGTTCATACTTTGAAAGTCACAGTCCTGTGTCCCACAACAAAGAAAATTCAATATGAAGTAAAGACTTGAATACAAAAGTAATACAAGAAATATTTTCACAAATGTAATATCTAAATCTAATAAACAGAAATCTGATAGAGTTCTGCCAAAACGTAAAACTTTATGCTTCAAAAATTAACCATTGGGAGTGTGAAAAACAACTTAAAATTAATGCAATTCCATGCAGATATTGTGTCAGATATGTCAGAACCACAAGTAGTAGCTAGAATAAAAACAAATACTTCAACAATGGAAAAAGGACCCAGTAATCCAATGAAAAATAGGTAAATATTTGACTCTTTTCACTAAATGTATGAAATTCTATTCCTCCCTTCCTGCCCTGTCCATGTTGTTGACAAGATTACAGATTTTATTTTGATAACCTAAAGATATCAACCAGGGCCAGCCAAATGGTTCAGTGGATTAAAGCACCTGTAAGGAGCCACAGGGGCCAGGAGTTCCATCCCTGGGCCTGCTGAGCCAGCCCCACCCCTGCGGTGTGATGAGAGGCAACTGAGGCTGGGTGTGGTGACATGCACAGCTCTTGGGAGGCTGTAAACAGGAGGATCACTAGGAGCCCATCTAGTAGTGAGACCCTGAACACCCTGTAGCCCCTTCCCTAAAATACAAAAAACATAAAAAGAAAGAAACAACTGAATTTTACTTCAGCCTATTTAATTCATTAGCAGTTAAGTACATTTTGATGTTCATTTTTTCATCAATTTTCTTTTCTATTGAAAGTGATGATTTCTCTCATTGTTGTCATTACTTTTAAGAGGCTTTTGTTGTTGTTGTTATTGTTTATTTATTTGATCCAGGGTCTTAATATGCAGACTGTACTCACAGAGATACTCCTGTCTTAGTCTCTTCACAGCATGGATTACAGCGTGTGCCACCATGCCTGGCTTCATGGCCAGCAAGTCACTCCCAAGTTCGGTGGCTGGCATGGCATGTAGTACATGGGATCGAATTTGGGTCCTTGCACTTACCAGGCAGATGCTTAGACCTCTGAGCTATCTCGGCAGCCCACAATGATTGTTTTTATATACATTTGTGATAACCTGCATATGTTTTCATATAAGTCATTTGTTTAATATATACAACAAGTACTCAAAAGATCAATGGAAGTTTAAATAAAAAAAGTATCACAGACGCACCGTTACTAATCTTGGCCAGAATATTCACATTTGCCTCAGACATTCTTATCCCATTTTTCTTGCCAATATTTGAAGTGGTTTTGGAAGTTGTATTTCAAGAGTGCTGTCTTAATCAGTTTCCATTATGGTACGCAATGCTTCACACTCACCAGTTAAAGAACAGAGATGCATGTGCTCACTTTGGCAGCACGTTCACTAACAAGAGAGACGCATTCACATAGCTCACAATTTTCATTCCAAAGTTGGATGGATCCATGGCAAAAACACAGTCAAAGGGAATGTGGGGGAACAATGGCTTATATCATGTGCTGTAGTTCACGACTTTGGCAGAGTACAGAGAGTGAGCGATCACTCATGGTCAGCATCTAATTCAAACCCCAAGGGGTCCCAGAAGGCCTGTGCTTAGGTGAGTTCTACTAGCTTGAGAGTATCAAAGACTCCTCAGCTGAAGCTTCTGCAATTTTTATGGATAGAACCAGGAAAGAAAGATAAAGGATAAGGAAATCTGCACCGAAATTAATGTGAAGGACAGGGGAAGCGGAGGATGGTCTCATACATGATCAACCTAGGATTAATCTGTGTGACAAATCAGAGTATGGGGAGCAGAGGACCACAGCAATCATTGCTCAAAGTTTTATTTTCTGATCCCCTGGACATGTCACCCTCTAAGCTACCTTTTATATTCCAACCAAGCATTCTTGGAAGTTTCAGGCATTTTGCCCCCAAAATCCTTTATCTCATGCATACTCCGGCAAATGCCCTCCCAATCCTAGTATCCAGGAAGTATAAAGAAGCAAAGAGTGTATCCAGCCAGGTCATGCCAGCAGCGGCCATCCTTCGCCCATACCTCACTGCTAAGCAGCATGTTCTACTACAAAACCAGCAGTGACCTAACTCTCCAATGAATCCACTGTCCCAATGACCCCATCACTTTGGAAAAGCCTCAGCTCTGCAAATATAAGCCTTCTGTAGTTTTATATTCAACAAGTGCTTTTGTAAGTTGTTCTAGAACATACGGGTAATGCTCCTATTTAGTGCCATCTTAAAGCACTAACCATGGTCTCATTTAGCTAATTCACTGGACCTCATACCATGAGACTTCTGGTTTATAGCCAAAGTCAAAATGACAATAAAAGGTAAACATTAAATTAATTCGGAGTACAGAGCAAAGATATTAGTGCAATTAAAGAAATCCATGAACTGCCTCAGAAAGTGGCAAGAAGAATGTGAAGTAAGTGTGTGTGTGAAAGGAGGGTAAACATTTTGAGGGATATTAAGGCCAAGGTGTTTTTTACTATAATTATTCTTTAAATACTGTTTATAATTTTCTTCTATCACACTGTAAGCTACTCACAAAAATGTAATTTTGATTTTTTAAAGAGACTACAAATTAGAATCAAAAGAGCAAAAATTATTTTTTTTTTATTTTATTTATTTATTTATTTTTTTTGTGGAACCAGGGATTGAACTCAGGCCCTTGCACTTGCCAGGCAAGTGTTTATTCCACTGAGCCATCTCCCTGGCCCCCTAAGAGCAAAAATTATAAGTGATACAGAACTTCGCTTACCAGTTTAACAGAAATTTCAAAGTATTTGTTGTACTTCATAGTGCTGTCTTCCAACCAGTTACTCATATTACTAGATATATGCATGTAAAATTGGAAGAAGAAAGAAAAAACAAAAAATGTGTAATAAAATAAGAAGAGAAAAAGTACAAATAATTGAATAATGGAAATAAATTAAACATTATCTGTTCCATTCCATAGAGCAGCAGAAATGTACAGTACAGCTACAGGAGAACTTGTACTGTAACATCCTGTAGCTCAGCTATGTCCCAAATTTCCTGATGAAGGAGATTATGGGGCCACAGAGCAAAGTGTTCTATAAGCTTCTCATAGGATTGTTTCTGTACCCCAGCTGCTATCATTCCAGAGATTCCAGGCGTGATTTCTGAGTCCTGTATATCTTTGTCTCCTGGATCTGTTCTGGGTGGCCTAGAGGACTGAGATCATCTTTTGGCACTTTGAAGCTCGAGCAGTCATGTAGACAGGGTGCTGCAGGCTGCCCAGAGTCCACCAAAGCAAATCAAGGAAATTTTAATAATTTAAATATAATCAGTTTACAATAGCAAATAACAGTGTTTCAAATATTTTCTACATAATATCATATATCAATACATTTTGTATACCACAGAATGTATCAAACATTTGTTGACACTGGTCCCATTATATTAAAGTGATTCTAACTGGGAAAAACACATTTCTAGTGAATATTTCATAGGAATAGATTTTTTTATTTATTTTAATGCAAGGACTACTAATTTATTTTTTAAAACAATATTTTGCACTATATAATTGTCTCCCATATTGGATTAGAACCTAGATTTAGAGAGGAAAGATAATTCTAAAAGAAAACAAGAAGGTGAGAACAAATGACCTGCATCATGGCCTCTGGATACTGCAAAGTGAGGCTTAATTTCAAACAAAAGACATAGTACATTATTATATATATATATATATATATATATATATATATATATATATATGTTATATATAACATATTTATTATAATACATGTTATATACATGTTATTACATATATGTTATATACATGTTATTACATATATATTATAATATATGTTATTACATATGTATATTATATATATGTATACATGTTATCACATATTTCTTTCTTTATTTATTTATATGTGTTCTTTTTTGTTTTTTGTGGAACTGAGAATTGAACTCAGGCCCTTGCACTTGCGAGGTAAGCACTTACTCTACTGAGCCATCTCCGAAACGTCCCCAGTTTTTTTTTTTCATATAATGTACTTTAAATGAGATTGTATATAAAAATATCTGTAAGACTGTATTTCAAATGAAAAGTATTGTACTGCCTAGCTGATAGATTTTCATCATGAGTACTGCAAACTTGGAAATATTTTTAATTTTTTAATGAACTTTTTTTATGTTTTTTGTATTTTTTCTGTATTTTAGGGGTCTACAGGGTGTTCGGGTCTCACTACTAGATCGGGCTCAATAGTAACTGTCCTTTTCAACCTCCCAAAAGCTGGGATTATAGACATGCGCCACCACTCCCAGTCTCAGTCTCTGTCTCAATGAGCTCCGTAGGCGGGGCCAGCACGGCAGGCTCGGGGATTGAATATCTGGCCCATGTGCCTGCTTGCAGGCACTTAAATCTACTGAGCTATTTTATCAGCCCTTAATAAGCATTTTAAAACTGAGGCTTCCATTCAAAGTTCATTTTCCTTGAAATATATTTTAATGGTTTTCAACAGTCAAAGTAACTATTGTGAATTGTATCTCTCTTTTTTCTTTTCTTTCTTTCTTTTTTTTTTTTTTTTACTTCTTAGAGAAGGGTCTACAGAGTGTTCAGGGTCTCACTACTAGGTCAAACTCATAGTGATCCGCCTGTTTTCAGCCAAGCAAGTACTGAGATTATAGGCTCGTGCCACCATGCCCAGCCTTAACTGGTGTCTCAGCGTGTACCCTGGGGGGAGGGGTGGTATAGCAGGTCCTTGGATCGAGCCCTAGGCCTGCTTTCAGGCACCTTAATCTGCTGAGCTATTTGGCCAACTCATGAATTGTATCTCTTAATGCAAATTTAGATTTGTTTTTGATCAATATTAGGACAGATGCATTCTATTTTTTTATGTTCTCATAGTTTAGATATATTTGGGTCTATGAATAATTCAAATATTCAGAGGCATACTGTTAATAGCTAATACTTTGGTAATTAATTGCATGCTAGTCATGTTTTAAGTGGACCATAATTTATCTAAGCTGATACTTCCTGAACTGTATGAATAACTATAACTATTTTATTATTATCATTATTAGTAGTGCAGATTTTTTAAGATAGATATTTTATGAATGAAATGATAGATATCATAACAAAATAAATAACATTAGGTGATAGAGTTGAGATTCTAAACCTGGAAGTTTTGTCCCATAATTTGGCTTTTTTAGAGTTTGTCATAGTGCGCTTCAGAGTACATTCATAGAATCTGTGTGATCCAAATATTATTTGACCCTATTTTTCTAGTAGAGAAAAGCATAGATGAGATGAAGCATTCATATAATAATTGTGTGACAATGATGTATCATTTAAATTCATGGTTGTTTCTTTTAATAATTTTTATTATACTCTTTGAACAATTAACTGTCTGTAATGTACTGGAGTTCAACATAACCACATTATTCCCTCTGCAACAAGAACGAACAAGCGTTTTCTAAAATACAGTCAGACAAAATATTTTACATTTCTCTAAAATATATTTTATGTTTTAATTATGAAATTATATATTCTTTTATAGGAAGAGCCATAAACAGTTGAAAAAAAGTTGAATTGCTCTGCTGCACTTCGAAAAACTCCAAATTTAGATGCAGAATGTATTTACCACATAAGTCAGTTTATTAACCATGCTCTAAATGATATTGTCTAATTTTTTTGAATATCAAAAAATGTTCTATCATATCATGTTATATTATATTAGGCACAAGTTCAAAGTGTATTCTGAATCAAAATTAGGACCTTGAGTTTGCCAGGCAGGCACTGCGCTGTTGAATTATATCCCCAATTTGAAAATTTGTTTTGATGAAAATCAGAATAAATCATGAGTTTGATATCAAGAGCTGTATTCCTTGCCAACAGAATATCCAATAAGCAGCATATTCACAAACCTTCAGTTGGTATCTCCACATTAAAGAATATTGCCAAGTAAATTACATCAATTGATTGTTTTGACTTTTATCAACTTGTCCAAAACACACAGTTGCCCTTTTTTTGAAATACATAAATAAAAATGCTGAAGTAAATATAAATACTAAAATGCTGAAATACATGTGCACAAATGTTGAAATTACACTAAGTAGTTTAAGCTATGCCATAGCATAAATAAAAAAAGATTATTAGTGATGAATCTTGCTTGATGATTTCTTACTTGTGAGGAGCAAATGAAAGCTAATTATGGTGAATGCTTGCATTTAAAAAATAACGTAAAAGGGGCTTGAGTTAGCTCAGTAGAATAAGTGCTTGCTTGGCAAGTGCATGGTCCTGGGTTCAATCCCCAGTACCACAAAAAAAGAAAAAAATGTAAAAGACGTTGTTATATTCTAAACACTGTCCCTTGCTTCAAAAACACTTTGTGCCTGTGTGTGTGTGTGTGTGTGTGTGTGTGTGTGTGTGTGTGTGTGTGTGTGTGTGTGTATTTAGCACAGGGCTTCACTGCATAGGGAAGCAGTTATTCTATTGAGCCATCTCCTTGGCCCTGGGTCTCACTACACAGCCTTGCATGCTGGGGTTCAAACTCCAGGCAGTGTGTCTCCCTAAATCCCTGTGGTGCTTTATTCCACTGAGCTATCTGGCCGGTCCTTAAAGCACTAAGCTTTTCTGCTATTTATTAGATCATATCTATAAGTCTTCTTTTGTGTTTTTTAGCTGTGCAGTATTGGCTGATTCAACATATTTAGTTGACTGAAAACATTTATTTTTCACAGTGTTTTGGATTCCAGGGATGAACCAGAAGTGAAAAAGTAGGTAAGGACGCACTGTAAAGGTTTTACAAGATTTCCTTCCCACCCAATGTCAAAAACAGCCTTCATGGTTAATGTAGACCACAATTCATATTTCTGGTAAGTTCTCTCCTCTGCGTTTCTGTTCTAGAACACCTAGCCTGTCTTGTGAAATAAGTTATAAAATAATTACTCACTATGTTTCCTGTCAGGAAGTCTGTATCTGCTAGAGTTTCCTCCTTCCAGAGGGGCCCACCTAGCTATCAGAACATTAACTGTCTGAACATTAACTGCAGCAACTTAGTAATTGATATTAGGGTATAAGGTTCTGATCATTTTCATTGTTTCAATATCCACAGATTTTTGAATATATTTGCTAGTGATCATGTTGCTCTAGTTTCCCTTCCTTAATATGAAAGAAAATCAATTGATGATGTATCATATATGAAACAAAGAATTAGATTCAGTCATATACTCCCAATATGTCACTTAGTAGAGGCAGTTAAAAAAGGTAGGAATACAGGCAACTCTGTTGACATTGTTACATGAAGATCAAAAGATTTTTAAAAATTAGCTAAAATCCCCCATACTTATAAAAGCAAAGAAATAGTTATGTAAACTTTTGCATCATTAACAAAATTTGAAATTCATAAAAGCTTAAATTATGCCATCTTTCTATCCATGTATTCAATGAGAAAAATGAGATACTTCAGTGTTTAACTTTATTTGGTGAAATCAAAATAAATCCATATAATATATTTAATATTAGAAATAAGTTATTGTTTTTGTAAAGAAATAAAAGGTGTGTAAAGCACTAAACTGTGGGAAGAAAAATAATTTTACTCCATTTTGAAATATATGAGCTATAAAAGTATTTGGAATTAAATCTAATATTTACATAATTAATAATGTCACTTAAGGAAACTAAAGCCCTGTTCTGTGAAAGTAACATGTAATGAAGCAATAAAATTAGCAAGAAAAATATCTGATTTTTAATAATCTTTTAGCATGTCAAGATACTATTTAATTTGCTGTTGAATTACTTAACTGCTCTGTAAATCCACATATATATCATAAAGTGCGATGAAGTACTTTTTAAAATTGTTTCTCAGAATCTGGTTGTATTTTGATCACAACAATTTGCAAATTGTTCAATTTAAATATTTAATAGAATACCAAACATAATAGTAAAAAAGCTTTTATGCAATCATAATTATTGAAAATAAATCATGTAAAAAAGATGCTCAAATTAGTCAATCAAACTACAAATAGTTTTATGAACTCTACTGCAAAAAATTAAAAGAGGAGAAAATGTTTTATAGAAGATGGCTACTAACTTTAAGTATATGAAATGACTACTTTGAAAGAAAAATTTATACACACAAAAATATGAAAGGAAAGGTAACTTTAGACTATAACATCTGACTAATGGTCAAATATTTAATGGAAGTATGGTTGAGAACCAAGTACCGTGAAAGTACGGCAAATACACTAGAGGTGTTATTCAAAAATATGAACCACACCATTAGCTTATGAAGGGGCATCATCTACATGAAAAGTAAAGCATTGTAAATTCCTCCAAATGCCACAGGAGCATAAGTTTGTAGAAACCAAAAACAGGGAGAAAAATCTTAATATAAGAATATAAATGGCTACCACTTTAATATAAAATGTTATACAAATATAAATTCTTTCAAAATAAAAAAGCACAATAAAGTGGATATAACAATTGCATTATACAAAGAAATACTATAATGCAATGCATATCTTAAAATACGATTAAAGGAGAGGCAAATAACATTTGCATATGTTTGTAACTTTGTGTTCATGTGTAGGTACATTTTTCAAACATTGACTCAGTTATTTGCACAGAGCCATATAAAATAAGGAAAGCACTCATAGTTTCCTATCTGTAACATATATATGACAAGTAAGCATCATTAGCTTAAATCCCACACACTCATTTTCCTGTGGCCCAAAATTATTTAAAGCAAGTGAGACATCATTTATTTCAGCCTAAATCGTGCTTTCTTCTATTCAGCTCCCATGGTTCTCTCAGTACATGCATATTTTTGACACTGAATGTTGATGTTAATATTAATCCAGTTTTATTTTGTCTTGTGGCTTCATTCTGCAACATTTATAACTGTCCCCTATTGTCTTTCACATATTCAGTGTTTTAACTGATACAAATTTTGAACAAAACTTTGCCCCTTAGTTATCTCAATATTTTTCTCAACTACAAGTCCATCTGCAGTGAGAGCTTGTATCAAATACACAAATAAATATTAAGAAAAAGATTAAACTGTTTCAAAATGTATCTTTATATAGAAAGCTTCTGAAATTTTTATGTTTGTATATTACTATCAATAAATGGACCACTTTTGTCAGATAAAAATTGTTGTGTCTGATTTATGAAAACGTACTATCAAATTATCACAAGGTTCTACACAGTGATATGTGAAATATCCATAGATTCACAAGAATTCTAAAAATAGTCTGAGTGAAAGATTTCTTAATTTCCACTTTCTGCATACTGCCAATTTTACCTATAGGAAACTTACATTCCCTCATACTGGGTACATCAACAAAATAATTATTACTCCTAATAACCATTTTTATTATTCTGTTAGCATTACCACATATGTAGATTTTAAAAATATAAGAGACCTCTGACAAAAATGAATAGGTTTATCTGTAGTTTGAAAATGATTTCCATGACTTTAATGAAATTCTGCTGATATATATTGTTGCCATTTAACGCTGAATATGCCATCTGCAAAGCTCCGCGTTGACTAATTTAATAGGATTACCTGTACTGACACTAGTCATGCAAACAATGGTGGAAAATATTACAAACATCCACACTGGGGTTAAGGGTTATTGGCAGAGATGGGAGGCTTTATGCCCCTTGCAGTAGCATTAATGAGATACCTCTTCCACGACTAATCAGTATGTCAGGTGATACAAGGCTTAGAACAAAGACTTGTAGACTGGATTTTCTTTCTTGTTTGCTTGCTTGCTTTTTTTTTTTTTTTTTTTTTTTTTTGGCAGAATCAGAGATTGAACTCAGGCCCTTGTGCTTGCCAGGCAAGCACTTTATTCTACTGAGCCATGTCCCCATCCCCTTGAACTGGCTTTTCAAAGCAGTGTTCAGTGGATGGGTATGTCAGCTGAATATACAGCATGTGAGCGTTTTTTAAAATACTTTAGAAAAATATTATTTATTTATTTATGTATTTGTTTGTTTATTTACTTGGTACAGGGTCTCACTATGCATATCAGACTCATACTAATTCCGGTCCCAGCCTCCCCAGCACTGGTATTACATGCATGAGCCACCTCACCCAGTTCTGGGGCACACACAGTGCATGGTACTGGGGATCAAACCCAGATCCTGGGGCTTTCCAGGCAAGTTTTTGGGCCAATGAACTATCTTGCTAGCCCCATATCTCTTTTATTCACATCACCAATGTCGCTTTGATAAGAGTGTTTCCCTAAATTCTGTAGTATCCAAGAAATTAGTTTAGTGGTACAAATGTCTTATTCCAGAAAGAAGCAAGAAAGAATCTTCAGATCATTAGGTAATAATGGCAATGCAATCGTAGCGTGTAATGTGGACAGCTGGGGAATAAAATCATATATAGGAACTCATGAAAACTCATAATTCTGAGAAAACACATCGTGACATTTTGGAAACGAGGGACAAAGTAATAGAGGACCACAGCAAACAATTTACCAAAAAAGTTCTTAAGTATGAATTAATCTTTAGCAATAATTAGAAAAATGTGATCATTTTGAAAGATGAATATTTAATATTCTTTTCTCCAAACTTCTGCAAAGAAATATGATCACACAATTTTATGGATTCAGAATTATCTTGCACACTTATTAAAATCCTTTTGAGTTTCCTTAAATGTAAGTTGGGTAAATATAATGAGTTGTTATGATGATTAAATTAATTTAATACTAGGCATAGTATTGCACACAAAGGTTAAAAATATATGCAGCAGATACTATGTTCATGGTAATTTCTAGGTAGAGTACTGTGTAATGAACATGCCAGAGTGTTCACAATCCTTAAAGTGTCAGGCACTTATAAATATCATTTTATATTTCTATATTGCTATTGTAGCATATTGTTACTAATTTGTATAACAATCAAAGAGGATAATACAATTCATAAAATTTTAAAATAATTCATAAAAATTACATCAATGTCACGAAAAGCTAGCAAACAATGTCATTCATAATTTTCCTGTACAATGTCTCACTTCCCTCCATCTAAAATTTGGATTCATATTGAGGTAATTTTTTTTCCTGTTTTGTTAAGAGTTACTAACACATAACTCATGCTAATAGGGTCTATTTATTCGAGCTCATGAAGACTGTGATATTGAATACCATCTAAAGAAAAGCTAAGACAAATGTTATATTTGGACTCAGGGTCTCACAGTAATCCTGCTCCTCAGCCTCTGCAGTGCTGGGATTACAGGTGTGCACCACCACATCTGATCACTGGGCAGGCACAGCACACCTGGGGATCCAGGGCTGTCATGGCATGTGGTACTGGGGATTGAACTCTGGTCCATATTTTTGCCAAGCAGGTGCTTAGACCACTGTACTATCTTCCCAGCTGATTCTAAGTACTTTTATAATTGTTTTGATTCATAAAAATAGTATCTGTTTTGAAGTAAAACAGACTCATTGGCTATGACATGTACAAAGAGAACAGCTTTTAATCTGTACAATGCTGTGGGGAAGAATCAAGTGTGATCATTGGCTATGGCTATGCTTTATATCTTTATCGTCTATTCTGCCAAGTAAATACAACTGAATATTCCTCAATTTTAGAAAATTTCAAATGAAGCAAATATTATTTTCACCTGTGGATTATGACCTACTAGGTCAATTATGAGTGTTGATTTCATAATTGTCATCAATTTAAGTTACAGCCGATGCCTTTTCACATATTTTCCCTAACTGGAGCTCCTTATGTTGGGTAAGATCCTATTTCTCAGTTGGTATCACACTACATGTTTCTACTACATGAACTGTTTCTACAATCATCTGCTTTAGGTCAAACAATTCATGGTACACCTGCAACATTCCTTCATCCTGTGACAAATGCATGGCCATGTGTGGGATGTGTGCACCAGCAATCGGTGCAATGAATCCAGGTGCTAGCTGTGGCCACCCATGAACTACTTTCTGGCTCTAAAGTTGTTTCCCCTCACAACAGTACCGCTAACTGATTTGACCTTGAATGAGGCCAGTACCCTCAGAGAGAGGGAACAAATCTGAAGTCTTCTTACTTGCATCTTAGAATCACAACAGTAATAGACCTGTGTGGTAAAAGCAGCACTCCTAGCTGGGCGTGGTGGTGCAGGTCTGTAATCCCAGCACTCGGGAGGCTGAGGCAGGAGGATTGTTGTGAGTTCAAGACCAGCCTGAGCTACAGAGTGAGGTTAAGGCCAGCCTGAACTGCATAGTGAGACCCTGTCTCAAAAAGACAAAAAAAAAAAAAAAAAAAAAAAAAAAAAAAAAAAAAAAAAAAAAAAAAAAAAAAAAAAAAAAAGCAGCACTCCTGGGAGCTGGGGAGATGCCTCAGTAGAATAACCATTTCCCTGGCAAGTGCAAGGGCCAAGTTCAATCCCTGGTTCTGCAAAAAAATAATCAGCACCCCTGTTCCCCATAGACGCCATGAAACAAAAGCACAACCACACACCTGTCCAAGAAAGCTCTGAATTTTACTTCTCTGAAGCTTAACGTAGCAAGGTTGTAAGGAAACACCTGAGCTGGGTCATCAATAGCAATCTGGGTGGAAGCACAGGGAGAATCTAGCACCAAATGGGTAACTCAAATCCCTAGTGTAGCACAGCAGAAAGAGCCCACCTGTGTAGGGCCTTTGCTGCGCTCTGATTTCCCATGATTTCTGCCTTACTAGTGTTATCAGTAACTGTAACAAATCTCTACAGATATACTTAACATTATGCTTTAATTGTTGTAGATGGTGCTATTTACAGCACAGATATACTTATATAATTTAGTATTTACTCTAAATCATTATTTAGTTTTTGTTACTCTTCATATTATAAGTCTAGATCTCTTCTATAGACAAGTTTCCTTGTTTCTTGGTCATTAAAGTTTGTTAATGTTCAAAAAATATTTAATGCTACAGTTGGTACTGATTTTATTAATGTAGGCAAGGTGATATAGCTGTATCTACTACTTGGTTTTCTGGATATGTGAATATTATATTGGTGCCATTATAAATATTGTGGGCCACTCTGTAAGAGCTGGTACTGGTGCAAGCACAATGAAACCTTCCATCTCAGTAAGTTGAGGTGGCTTTCCTCAGGGGCAGAGATGTTGTCAGCTACCAGATAAGGAAACATATCTTAAAAGCAATAAAAGAACATGAAAAAAGAATTCAGCATCTCCTAGACAGCACAAAGATGACTGGATAATCAAACGTTCATTGGAATTAGTGAAAAATCAGAGGGCTGTACAAATGAGCTAATAAGTTTACTGAAATAATTGCCAAAAACTTCCTTTAAAAGGTAAAAAAGATTATCCAAAAGGTAAGTGAGGCATAAAGAATCCCCAAATGCTACAATAGAAATGAATCTCTCCATGATAGATAACAGTGAATATCTGAGAAGCAGAAGAACAGCAAAAGAACAAAATGTTGAAATCCCTTAGAGGAAAAGCAGTGAGTTTCATATAAAGGAAAACTTACTGAAATCACAGCAGATATCTCAACACAAACCTCAAAGGCCAAGAATTTGTTGTGAAGCATTTCAGGTTCTAAAAAGAAAGCATTTCCAACCCATCCTGACTGACATATCCTTCAAGCTAATATTCAAAATTTAGGGGTAAATAGGATATCTTAATACTAAAGAGCACCTGAAAAAATTCATGTACACTAAGCAAGCACTCCTAAAAATCCCCGATGATATCCTAAAGAGATGCAAGGAAACTATCAATAACACAAGTTTTAACAATGCATGTAACAGTGGAGGTGTTAGGGCTTGAGTAGAAGGGAAAGATGAAATAAGTAACAAGGATATAAGGCAGTGCCTGTAGTATTGTCCCACAAGTAATAACTCACCCGTTAGATGATGTTAGCTCTCCATTCAAGAGATACAGAGTTGCAGAATGGATCAAGAAGCAAATCTGAGAAAGACATGTATACATGAAATACATTAACCAAAAGAAAAAACTCATAGATTAAAATCTAAGGATAGAAAACAATATTCTATGCAGCAGGGACTCCCAAAAATGTAGCTGTAGCTATCTTACATTCAGATGAAGTCAATTTCAATTGTTAATGTTTCTGCACTGTACCTTGGCAAATCCAACTTCATAAGACAAGTACTACTGGTCATAAATGATAAGATAAAAATTACCAGAACCAAATTAGAGGTCTTTAGTGACCCATTATCACAACCAGTATAGATCGATTGGACAAAAAAATTCAGTAAGGAATCTTCAGAGTTGAAAAATATTTTCAAAGAAACAAACTTAATGTTTATCTACAGAGCACTGCCCAATGACTAGAATATACATATTCTTTTCAGTAGAGCATGGTACTTTTTCCAAACTAGATGACAATATATTAACCAATAAATCAGTCTCAGGTATATGTAAAAGAACAAAAATTATGCCATGCATATTATTAGACCATAGTGCAAGTGAATTTAGATGAATAGCGAAAGAAAACAGTGAAATTATGTGAAAGTGTGAAAAGTAAACATTAAACACTCCATTAAAATTACCTATATAATAAATCAAACAAAAAATAAGACAGTTTCTAGAACTAAATAATAGTGCCACTGCACCATATTGGAACTTATAGGACACAATTAAATCAGTCCAGAAAGGAAAATTTATAGCTGTGAATTAGTGCCAAATCATAAAAAAAGGCTGAGCCAAATAATCTAATGATGCACTTCAAATTCCTAGAAGATCAAGAGCACTTGAAACCCCAAACTAGTAAAAGAAAAAATATCATAAAAATTAGAACAAAAATAAATGACGTTGAAACACAAAAGGAAACCAACACAAATAATTCATAAATACAAAAGCTGATTCTTGGAAAAAGTTAAAAAAAAAAAAAAGACAAACACTTAGCCAATCCAAAACAAAAATAAAAAACAAAAACAAAAAAAGTGAGAGTCTGGAGGGGAGAAAGAGAGAGGCTGAAAATCAAGGCAATTAGAGACAAAATCAATACAGGCATTGGTGAAAAAGATTAGCATCTCTGAGTTGGGGAGATAGCTCAGTGGCATAAGTGCCTGCCTGGCACGTGCATGGTTCTGCGTTCCATCCTCAGTTTAAAGAAAAATAACATCTCTTTCACAAACTGTATGCTCGAAAATTGAAGAATTCAGAAAATAGATACACATGAATTACCAAAATCGAACCTAGAAAAATTAAAAATCCTGCAAAATCAAATAACTGACAATGCTGAAGCAATAATTATAAAGCAAAACAAAACATATAATAAAAAGAGCTACCAACTCAGCAAAGCACAGGTCCAGATGGCTCAATACTGAACTATTTAAAAACTCTTTGGAGCCAGGAGAGGTGGCTCCTGCCTGTCACCCTAGCACTAGGGAGGCTGAGTCAGGGGCATGGCCGTGAACTCCAGGCTACCCTGGGCTGCACAGTGAGCCCTAGGTCAGCTTTTGTTACAAAGAAGAAATGCTAGATGGGCCCGGAGTCACTTCCATATCCTCTGTTCCATTCCATTGATGAAAATGTCTGTTTTTGTGCTAATGATAAGTTGTTTTAATCACTGTATCTTTGCAAATAACTTGGACTCTGAGATGGTAAAGCCTCCTGGTTTGATTGTTTGACCCAAGATATATCTTAATTCTTTATAAGACCTTGTAAACTTAATTATTCTATATACAGATTGAAAACAATGCTAGAGAAGCTCCAGGGAAAAGGAAGTCTTCTATACTATTGGTGGAAATGTAAGCTAGTGTAACAACTACAAAAATCAGTATGGAGGTTCCGAAAAAGTGAAAGTAGAAGTTCCGTTTGACCCAGGTCGTTCCCTTCTAGGCTTCCTCCTCAAAAGATTAAGGATCTCGTAACACAGTTATACTTGCACACCTGTGTTCATGGAAGCACACTAGCTAAATTCTAGAAGCTACTTATGCCTACCAAAAAGCAAATAGATAAACAAAATGTGGATTTCACGCAAACATGTGTCCTACTCTGTCATAAAGAATAATGTAAACTTAAGACTTTAGTAGGAAAATGCATGTACCTTGAGTGGATAGTAGCAATTGAAATAAATTGTACACGCAGGCTTAAACATCACGTGGTATCTTACAGGAGAAGATGAACATATAAACAAAGGGCAAAAAAAAGGCTAGTGATAGAAAGTGTCAAGATAAATTGTTCTAAAAAGTGAAATGGATCAGAAATTTTAATCCAGGAAGAAAGACAGGATAGGGGATGAAAACTGGAATTAAGAAGTACACGAATCAAATCACACCAAGAAGGCTACCACGTATTACACATATGTACTAATAATTTTTAAAGAAATCTCCTTATTGTGTAATAATACACAGCCATATATTTATGACACTCTTTCATACTAACAAACATGTTAGTATCCTTTCTTATCCTTCTGTGCTGTTGGTTAGTTGTTTAAGAGAAAGACATGCAAAATGTCACAAATGGAGCTAGAGAAAAAACATGCAGGTAACTATTGCAGGATTGAGTTATAAAATACTCCAATATTTTTCCAGGTGAGCCCCTATTCCAGCTGCATTGGAGGGTGAAACACAGAATTACAATTTCAAGTTTACTGGGGCAAGTTACTGAACATGTTTTAAAAAATACAAATAAATTCTGAGTATATAGTTCAGTGGTTGAGAATTTAATCTCTAGTGTATACCCCCTACCAACACACACACACACACACACACACACACACACACACACACATACACAACAGAGAGAGAGAGAGAGAGAGAGAGAACCTACAAACTTTAGCCTAGTAAATTAAACAGGTTATTGAATATTTTTGAAAAATTATGAATATGAGGTATTTACCTGTAAGAGGTGGAAGGAAGGAATAAAGACACTAGATGGGTGTACAGAGCTAGTGAGCTGTATTTAATGTCTTCTTAGGCTGACTTTACTTTAATAAGGCAGGTCAGAATGTGATATGGTGAAGTCATTCTAGTTCCATGGTACCGTGCAGATATCAAAGTAGAAATCAGATGTAAATGGGGCCAAAATTTTTCACCCAATTTCATCATAGCATGCAAGAGAAAGGACAACTGATATGTGGACACTGAAGGTCTTATAGTGATAGCCTCTAGTATTTGCCTGACTGAGGGTACAGTGTTTAAGATACAGGTCTCTTTACTCAAACAGGCAAGGCCCAAATATAAAAGAGTATGGGCTCATGATTGCTTCTTTAAGGACTATATCATATTGTTCACATAATAATTTCTCAGAAAACTTATGTAGGTTATATTGCTATCCATGCAGTATATAGCTCAGGAAACTCAGCTTGCATTTTTCATTTTATTCTCCATAAAATCATGTGTGGCTACAATTAAAGATATAATTGCCACATCAAAACTTAATGCTTTCCATAGACATAGCTAGCATATAAATAAAGCTGGAATTTCCAGTTATCTACTATACACTATTATCAGTGTTTCATTGGTGCATAATAAATTCGTTGATGAACTCCAAAGAGACTATTTTTTTAGGACAAGGTGTACAGTGTCTACAGGACTCCTAGTGATTTTCCCATTTACAGCCTCCCAAGGCTGGGATTATAGGCACGCGCCACCATGCCCAGTCTCTATCCCATTCTCCGTGGTCCCAGGGGACAAGGAATCAAACCCCTGGCCCATGCGTCTGCTTAAGCAGGAGTTTTAACCCGCTGAACTATTTGGCCGGTCCTCAATGAGATATTTTGATTCATGTATAAACTACATTGTTTCCTGCTCTAATTACTCAAATCAAATCAATTAGCATATTCATTTTTATTTCAAAGTCGTATAGTTTTATCCATTTTTATTAGATTTGAAATAGAGTTAGAGCCATACTAGGAATATACATGTAGATGAGAATAACTCAATGCCTTTACATGTTAAGAAAACATACAATACATATCATTTTAACTGAGATCATAATGCACTCTCATCAAAAGTGTATTTCATTCTAGTGACTCATGATAACATCTGCATTCTAGCCTCAAGAAATTGGCCACTCTTTACCTTTGTGACATTTTATGTGGTAATCTATGCCATGCTTCAATGAAACAGATATAAATTAAGTATAAAGATATTGATTATATCTTTATAAACTGTCTTTTCCATCTAAGATGAACATAGTGACTACAAAGCAAGGACTTGGAATAGATTTAGCTCAGAGCTTTGCCTTTTATGTTGAAAGTATTGTCTCACGTATCAGAGGCAGTAATTTCTTTTGAATTTATAAACTGGCAGAAAGAAATGCTATTTTAATGTTTTATTATTTATTTATTGGCGGAACCGGGGATTGAACTCAGGCCCTTGCGCTTCGAAGGGAAGCACTTATTCTACTAAGCCATCTCCCCGACTCTCATTTTTTGGTAGTGTATGTTTGTAGGCCATGATATTTATACGAGTTTGAGGAATTGGTACATCCACATTTAATTGTTTGATTAGTTTTGGTTCCTTTTCCTACATCTTACACTCCATTTAGAGCAAATCATTTTCTAAGAGCAAATGTCAATCAATCACACTACTCTCTGTCCGCTCCCTCTGGTATTATCTGTATAGATACAATCCCACTTAATTTTCTCAGCAAGTATGAAAGTCAGGCATATTATGCTATTCTTATTTCCCTTTCATGAAAATAGAAACTACACATGGAAAACAACTGTTCACAGTATGAAATTTCACCCAGTTTCGTATTCCAAACTGGGGGTATTTAATGTAATTTCTAACCATATACTGCAATTGATAATTTATTATTATTGAGTTTATCAATTAGGTAATAGGGCATGTACACAAAACCACTAGTATGTACTAATTCCTTGATAATTCCTGGGGACTTATATCATGAAGTATTTGTGTCTCACACAGAAATATCTACAGTCAAAATGATCAATATGATCACATAGTTGTAGAGGTAGAATATTAAAGATAACAACTTTTATGAGGTAAGTAGATATCGCCAGGTAAAATGATATTAATCATATTTTATAAAAAGTAAATTTATTTATGATTCAACAATTAATAAATTTTTAGAGCAAAGTGCCAATTCATATGGACAAAAACATTGATGTGTATTTATGTATCTTTATATATACATATATTCACTATTTGCCAATAATATTAGCTTAATATTATATTTATTATCATGTTCTTACTCCCATAATGGTTCCTTTGTGATAATTTATGATATATTTAAAGTGATAAGATTTAGCTAACTAATGGCAACTTTAATAGGAAAACTGATAAATGTTGGAAGGTTTGGATTTTTGGAAGCAGCTCAGATTCTCCATCATCATCATCATTTGCTTCATTAGGCTTGCACTGAAACGCAGCCTCTAGCATTTCCTAGGTATCTGTGTTAGAGAAAGACAAACTGCAGAGATGGACATTGCTGTCCTTCGTGCTTTTCACTTGCAGTGAGGACAACCTGACCGTGGAGGACAGCTGCCATCCAGGGTCTTTATACAAAGGTAGGAGCAAAGTGACAGCCTAGATGGTCTAGAACTCTCTGAACACTGCTTAATCTTCCTAGTATAACATGATAAATCCATTCCACTTACGCATTTCACCTTTATCATACTTTTTTTTTTTAAAACTCTTCAATAGCTCTGAGAAAGATACAGAAAAAATGCTAGGCTGGCATACTGTTAATGGACAACTCCCTAGCCTAAAAACAGCACAGGAAAGTTGATTTTAATTCAACACAAAATTACAACAGGGAAGGATGAGGATGGGAAGAACAAACCCATAAAACTATGACAGATGAGGCAATAAAAGCAGAGCAGTGAGGTGAAAAGTAATGTTTATTAATTGTCCAGTGCCTTTCCTTCCTGGTGGGTCTCATCCCTCTTTTGGAAGGAGTCTAAATAAAAATCATGGCTTCTGCTTCTCCACTCTTCTACTTGTGCAGAGGCGTCAGTGGTGTCGTATATTCACGAACACCCTCGTAATCACAGGTAATTGTGTGTATGGCTTCGCATTTAGAACGAGTGCAGGCTTTGAAGAAAAATCTTTCTAAGTGCAGGACCATGATTTTGTTTGACTAGAATTTAAGAGACAAGTTGAAGGTATTTAGCAGTTCATTCCTACCAAAATACTCTCAAGTGTCAATGTCAATGACAATTTATGGTACCTAAAATTCTGAATAGGTTCTATGATAATGTTAATATGCAGATATTAAGAATAATAACTCAGGGCTCGGGAGATGGCTCAGTGGAATAAGCGCTTCCCTGGCAAGTGCAAGGGCCTGAGTTCAATCCCTGGTTCTGACAAAAAAACAAAACACACAAAACTAAGAATAATAACTCAGTGTATTTTGAAGCTTTATCCCCTCAAGTTTTTACATTATGTTTTAGTAATTTTAGGCAATTTAATAGTTGCAGGAGACTGTCTTAATGAATGATTGGTAGGATTAATAAATATGGTGCTTCCGAAGGGTTTATTTAATGCTCTAGTAAAGTAGTACTGAGAAGGTTTATAATTTCAATATAGATACATACCCATTCATTCTGTGTACAGATTTTGCAACATTGATGCAGCCAATGTGAATACATTCACCTCATTTTTTTTAAATAGAAAACTTTCACTTAGGATGAATTTCACCTCTATATAATGGGCCTCAGAATTGCACAAACTGACACAACACAGAGTACTATCAAAACATGTAAAATTTTGAACAAAACAGGCTGATCATTAGGTTCACAATCAACTCACATCATTTTTCTTTTCCAAAACACGATTCATGCCCTCTGCACATCTGCGATGCAGTCAAAGCTCTTTGAGAGCCTGTTTGGAGGTTCTAGCAGGGGAGCGCAGCTACTCGTATACTCTTGACCGAGGAAGGTCCTCCTCTATTGGGGTTAGTCGTCCTCTTCGACCGAGCTCACAGCTTCGGGAGGGACACACATGGATCATTGTGGGAGGAAGGGGACACTCAGCTAGCCAGCCAGATCAGCTGAATAAAACCTGGCGATCAATGGGTGACAGCTATCACAACCAGATCTCCCGCACATCAAAGCTCTTTGGCCTTTTGCTTCACTTCTTCTAATCAATGAGCAATCAGTCCCACTTGGCTTTTCCTTCGAATTGCTCCCAAACCCATCAAGAGCACCACCTGAGTTCTGGAGATGAGTCTAAGCTAGAGCCATCCCTTTCTGGAGCCGTTCCAACCACTTTCTATCATACTTTCCTGCAGGAATCTTTTTTCCTTTATAGGCCATTTATGAATAAGCATGAGTGCAGGAGCGAAATGGGACATTTGAATTTAATTCTGATACGCTTCTTCTCTGTGAAAACTGATGTGCATGCACTCTGAATTATAATACAATGTCTTATGTGAGAGACTCCCTACTACACATTCTGTCATGCTGTGTGTGTGTGTGTGTGTGTGTGTGTGCGCGCGCGCGCACGCGCAAGTGTGTGTGGCTATGGACACAGTAACACCACTGCTCTCTGAGCAAATCTGACAGACACTCCCCGCTTCAGGTTATCTTCCTGCCTCCTCTCCTACCTTGCTCCTCACTGGGTTTCTCTCAAGTCTTACCTCAGCAGGGCACTCAGTTGGGGCTGTGTCAATGCTGCTGCTCTCCAGCTGGAACACTCATTCCCACTACACCTTCGTATTCACAATTCTAACCAAGCCTTGACATGTTTTATCTGTTTCACATATTTATTCTATTCTTCTTCTTCATTCATTTCATAAATATTGGGTAATACTGGTCCCTATCTGCGAATGTCATTTCTATACTAGAAAAGACAGTTTTGTTTTATGTGCAAAACTCATCTACCTTGGGTTCTCAATCTGTTCATAGCACATAGTAGATGCATAATAAACAGCTATTAACCAATTTTTTCGAACAAAGGGTTCTTTGAAATTGAACAAAAGAATGACAATGGGTGGCTTTCTTTCTTTTTGGGAGGCACAGCCTACCCTAGGGGCAGGGTTGAAACCGCATGTGGTAGCAGGGATTGAACCTTGGTCCTCTGCACCTTCCTAAGTTTGCCTAAACAGGTGCTTTCGTCCACTGAGCTATCAGGCTGGCCCCCTCAGTTCTCTTTCTTGACACCCTTAACAATGAATATAATGCAAGTAGCGTGCATTACTAGATACAGCAAGTTTTGGGTCACATCATGTTTCCCAGAAGCCAGTGAGGGTGCAGTGTGAGCTCTAGATGACTCAGCCTCAGGGAGGGACGCACCTTCTCGGGGTCACACAATGAATCAAGCATCAAGGATCTGAATCACTTTTCAGTTCATCTGTGGTGGTGCACACCTATAATCTTAGCCCTAGAAAGACAGAGGCAAAAGGATCACTGTGAATTTCAGGTCAGCCTGAGCTGCATATTGAGTTCAAGGTCAGCCTAGAATATGCTGTGAGATCTTGTCTCAAAGACATAAAAAATTTCTTTTCATATGTCATTTATCCTCCTGTTTTTCTAATGTATTTTAGAAAATAGCTAGCTCCATTTTGACAATACATTCATGTTTTCTATTCACGTTTAATTCCCATTGCTAGTTTGTTTTTTCCTGTTCAACACCTGAGCAAGCTGTTAGAAATTTGAGTATTTCCTCTGACTTCAGAGATTCATTCTCCCCAAATAACTAACATTTTGCAGGAAATTTAATTCTAGATATCAAACTATAGCCCTAAAAGATTACCAAGCCCATGTATTTTGTTCTCCACCATCATTTTCAAACCACTTTGGCAGAAAACAATCTTGTTTTCCCAGGCTCTCAGCTATGTAAATACTAATCTCATACTGTATTGGGTGTGTGGCATTGTTATTTGTTATGTTCAAAGAAATTGGAGAGGGAATCTGCTGGGTGTTTTTACTCTTTCTGTAGAATTATTGAAACCAGAAACTAATCTGAAAATTTAATTTAATAGGTAACAAGAATCAGGTATTCTGAATGATCTATGAAAGACTCATAGACTAAGAAATATTTAGGAGCAGCTTGGAAGACATCTACTTCACAAACACAAAGATAACTGTTGGTCAGTATTGACCTGAATTGCTTACTCGTGTATAAGTTTCATCATGCATTCATAAAAATTATAACAGCAGGAGTTAAAAATTCAAAACATTGACTAAAGATTGAGAAAGAAAACTAAGGGAATTTAGAAATAAAGATAAATCATTTTAAGAAATGGATTTATGAAATATAATAATGTAACATTTGCATACTGTTGGCAGGCTGTAATTATCTCAGGTGTAGAGCCAGGACTCTTGTTCTTAGATATAATCCATAGAGGCATCATGGGTTTGCTTTACAACCACTGTCTGTGATTATAGAGTATGAATCAATGCTCAGATCAACTGGCTTGATTTTATTTGAAATACAGAAGTACATATTCTCTAAGTCCAACTCTACTCACTAATATTGTGAACTGCTGGACTGTGTTTGATTGTGTCACTGAGTTCAGGCACCTATAATGGTTTAATGACAATGGAGTGCCCATCTTTGACAGGTCTAGACAAAAAAGGGGGATACAGTGGAGGAACCACGTTGTGTTTATATAAACAGTACAGTTAGGATAAATACTTAATGCTTCTGCATAATTCTACGAGAAGCAAGATTTGCACTAATAGTGGTTGTACAGGATATTATGTTGGCTTCTAGTACTATGGACAACCACTAGGAAGATAACAAGGTAGAAAGTATTAATTATTGAATCTTTGATATAATTCTGGTATATAAAATAAGATACATAAATAGCTACACTCTCTTAATTTTCTGATAAGAGACATCTGCTATAATACTGTCTGTAAGTATAATATCATGTATGCACCTTGTATGATACGAAAACAGTTCGCAATGTATTAATTATCAAATCTGTCCTGTTAATTTGTCTTGAAACTGTCTCATTACTATTTGTTCCTCAATAAAAAAAAAATAAAAAGTCCAACTCTACTTTCTGTACATACAGAATTTCATATATTTGTACTTAGGAAGATGTCCATTTCCTCTCTGTTTTCCATACTGTGAGAGTAAATATTTTGGAAGTAGGTATTGATGATTTTATGAATTTCCCTAGGGTCTGTATTTATTTCACCCTTTTCATTGTGTGTTACATGAATTTGGGTTTTTTTCTTTCTTTTTTCTGGTTAGGTAGGGATTTATCAATTTTATTTATTCTTTCAAAAAGCCAGTTTTTTGATTCTTTTATTCCTTATATTGTTTTCTTTGACTTCAACGCATTAATTCTTGCTCCAATCTTTTTTTTTAGTGTAAAACTTTATTGGAAAGCTTCTGTTGGAGAGGGACAGAATGGGGGGCCCAGGTGGGTTGCCCAGGAAGCTATCTCTTCCAGGGACTTTTATAGTGTAAAACTATGTGGGGCTATGATAGAGAAGAAGGTGTCTTGCTTAGGTGGATGTGGGGTGGGACAAAACTATGGTCAACCAATGGGATGACAAGCACCATTGTTCAGGGAAAGTTGATTAGGACCAGGACCAAATGGGGAAGCTAATCAGGAAAGGATAGGGTCTCTTCCCCTCGGGGGTTGGGCTAGTAACTCACTTGGGCCTTTGCAGGTGATTGCTATCTTTTTAGAATATCAATCCCTGTTGCTACTCTTTTAGCATCTATTTGGCCTTTAGGTCTGGTTCACAGCAGGAGCCTCAGTCACTCCCAGAGTTGCAGACATCTTGTTTCCTGTATTCTCTTTCAAGGGACTAGTTGCCTAAAAATATTTCTGTCTAACTCCGCTGCCTACAACATTCCCCCCTCTGAAGAAGTAACCTGAACTGCTGAACTGCTGTGATGGATTTGGGTGATGACCACTCTGGCTTTTTCACACTGAAAGGGGTCATAGCTGTGAACCGGCAGTAAGATATATTCTTCAGGGGCTCTATCTAAAGGCCCTCACTAGATGACAAACATTTTCATTACAGCTTTGAATCTGGAGAAGGCAAAGGCAAGGAAACAATTAAGTATGTATGGGTCAAATAATAATATCAGAAGGACGATTATGAAAAAGACAAGTTAGATATCTGTTAAATGTGGGGGTTAATTCCTTTTATCCTTTATGGCCATTTTGTATAGTTTCAAACTGGTATTTTGTATTAACAGGGCACATGAATTGTCATAAATAGGGAAAACACTGAGAACTCTCCAGTTGGCCAGTGGGGCCACTGGCTGTGTAACTACTGATAAATCTGTATAAGCATCTACTGAAAGTTTCACAGGCTTTCTTCTTATATTGGCAGTTAACATGGGTTCCCTCAGGCTGAGAGGGAAGACACATAACCACCTCAGTCTGAAACTTC
>PVKA01027938.1:0-29936 GCA_004027165.1 Ctenomys sociabilis | reverse complement strand
TTTTTTTTTTCTTTAGTTCTGAAAGGAATATCTCACTACCAGTGTGAGACAACGTTTGCTTCTGTGTCGCCCTATACAACATGAACGGGGAACAGCTCTTGCTCTTATCCAGGAACTTTCGGACATGTTTATCTCCCGCCTCAGACGTCGCATCCACGTTCAGCGGGGCAGCGTTTCTTTTGTTCGTTGCCCCATTCCAGCGCCAGCGCGCAGTAAACATTCAGGACGGAACCAACTCCACAAACGCTCGCCTGCAGTTTCCCAGGATGCTCTCTGTCTCGCGTCCCTGTAAGCCACATCTGCGCGTGCGCGGCGCACCATGAGTGGCTATCTCCCTTCCGGACTACGGCTCCCACAGAGCTGCGGGGCGCCAGGTCTCGCTGGTGCGAGAAGATGGCGGACGTGGCCGTGGGGAAGGACAAGTGCGGGGAGCAGCGGCTAGTGTCGCTGCCCCTGTCCCGTATCCGGGTCATCATGAAGAGCTCCCCCGAAGTGTCCAGTATCAACCAAGAGGCGCTGGTGCTCACGGCCAAGGCCACGGTGAGGCGGCCCGCAGACCGGGAGGAACGAAGCTGGGGAGGGCGTGGGCGTCCTTACCCGCCCCTTCAGGCCGCGAGGCCCCTGTCCGCGAGTGCCCTGCCGCGTCTGCCGTCCCCGGGCCCCCCGGCACGCCCCTTCGCCCGCTCCCGCCTTCCCTGGCCTTGTCCAATCTCTTCGCTCCTGCAGTTCTCCGCTCTGCGCCGAGTCACGCCAATTAGTGTAGCCCTAGCGGGGCCCCGCGACGCGCGAGCTGCTTAGCGCGCGTCTCCCTGGCGTCACCGTGCTCACTGCTGCGAAGATTTCCCTTAACTCTGCCAGCGTGGTAGAGGATGTCTCTCCATGCCTCCCTCGCAGCCCGGGGCCCTCGATTTCTCCGCCCACCAGGCCTAGCAGGGAGGAGCGTCCCAACCCCTAGCTAGAATTTTACTGAATGCCGGCAGCTGAATTGTTTTTCCTTCCTGCGGAACCAGGGATTGAACTCAGGCCCTTGCGCTTGCCAGGGAAGCACTTATTCTAGGGAGCCATCTTCCCGGCCCTCGGGGAGCTGATTTTTTACAGCTCTACTTGCCTCTTATCAGTCAAATATTTTTGTCCTTTTTTTTTTTTTTTTTTTTTGGGTCGGGGAGTATCCATCTGCAGAGCACCTACAATTGCAGGTTGCAGGACCACCCTGCCTTCATTTTATCTTTTAAAATTTGGACTGATAGTGGTCTGAGATTTAGCTTAAGCCTCACAGTTAACTCCTTTAGCTTTCTTTAAATTGTTTTACAGATCATACTGTTAATTCAGTGTTGGTCTGTGGTTAAAAGAAATTTTAGCCACAAAACTTGGGAGTTTCTTTGTCTTGTGTCAGATCAATGCTTTTTTAATGGCAGGGAAAATACAGTGAGGCCTTACAAGCTTATACTCAAATCCTGAATACTCAGACCCTTATGTGTAACTCACTGACATCCAGGTGGCATTGTACAATAATTGTATACTTCTAGTGTGGTTTGGGTCATAGATGATTTCTGCAGGCATTTTTCTCACCCCACACTAAACTATATGGATTAAGAAAAGGCTCTGTTTAGATTGTTGATTTGTGATAATAGTATAAGGGGCAGTAAAAATACATAGTGTTGCCGGGCGTGGTGGCGCAGGCCTGTAATCCCAGCACTTGGGAGGCTGAGGCAGGAGGATTGTTGTGAGTTCGAGACCAGCCTGAGCTACAAAGTGAGCTTAAGGCCAGCCTGAACTGCATAGTGAGACCCTGTCCCAAAAAAGACAAAAAAATAAATAAATAAAATAAAAAATACATAGTGTTAAAAAGTTTAATTCCAGGTGCTTCCCTGGCAAGCTCAAGGGACTGAGTTCAATCCCTGGTCCACCAAAAACAAAACAAAACAAAACAAAAACAAAGTTTAATTCCGAAACTATTGCACAGTGTCGAGAACAGTGGGTTGTGTTCCAAGTGAAGGAGAGTATTTTGAGATAGCTTAATAGTAGTATGTCCCTTACTGTAATTTTCACATCCTGAAAATTCCAGCTTCACATTTATCATACTGTGAACATCTGTTCCCAGCATGGAAGATCCTTTTTGTTTGGGCAAAACGCTGTGTGCCAATTTTCAGCTTCCGGTTGTTGATCCTACTGTAGTTGTAATAGGTGAACTATTTTCAAACAAAGGATTCAAACAGATTAAAATATACTCCTGAGCTAGATAGAATTTTTTTTTTTTTTTTTTAATGCTGGGATCAAACCTGGGGCCTTATTCTCTAGGCAGTCTATCACTGAGCTAAATCCTTGACCCCCAGATAGTATGTTTGGTCTTCTGCTTCTTACTTTTACATAGAGATTGTTTCATTGTTATGAGTCATTGTTTTTGAGCACGTGTAAATACTTCACAAGTAACACATCTAAACTAGGCTCTGGAAAATGACCTTTCCCCTCCAGCTTGGGACACAACCTTGCTTTCTTTCTGACCTTGTTTTTTTCTCCTGTAAGGTGATTTTTTGTAATTTAATTTGAATTTAATGTACACTTCTACTGTAATTTGAAAAGTTACATCCCTGGTGAGTTTTCAAAGCACTCCTTTCATGTTACTTTTTCATTTTATTTTAGGAGCTCTTTGTTCAATATCTAGCCACCTATTCCTACAGACATGGCAGTGGAAAAGAAAGAAAAGCACTGACTTACAGTGATTTAGCAAATACTGCAGAGGAATCAGAAACTTTTCAGTTTCTTGCAGGTATTTAATGTTTGAAACATTTTGATTTAAAAATGCCTGGTAACTAGGTGTGATGGCACACACCTATAATCCCGGCACTTGGGGAGGTTAAGACACAATTACTAAATTTAAGGCCAGCCTGGACTACATAGTGGACTCAAGGCCAGCCTGAAGTATACAGGAGAACTTGTCTCAAAAAAAAAAAGTGGTAATTTGAGTTTTTCTCCCCTGATTTTGCTTTCACTGAATTAGACATTTGGTTTTTTCTTCAGGAGCTAGTTTATTATGACCTGGCACAGGGAGGTATCTCTAGTCTTCTCTGAATATGACTGTTATGTAGTCAAGAACAGTAAAGAAGTCAGTAGGATACTCAAGATGTTTGGTTGGCAGGGCCCAACTGTAGAAGGGAAGCTCTGTAGGACAAGGCCATATGCTAAAGACAGCTTAAGTCTTCCCTTGGGACCAGCTTGTTTTATCTCAGGTTAAGCAGGGTTGCATCAAAGCACTGAATCAGGTGTGATGATACATGCCTATAATCCCAGCACTGGGGAGACTGAGGCAGGAGGATCACCTCAAGTTTAAGGCCACCCTGGGATAGTTAGCAAAACCTTATATCAAAAATACAAATAATGGTAGAATGCGAGCAGATCTGTACCATGAATTAGGAGACAGTATCAGTTACTCTATTTCACCTAGAAGTGTAGCCTGAATTTTGTTGTCTTTTGAAACCTGTTGTATAGGTCAACATAGGAACAAGTACATTTTGAAATTCGTAGTGTTGTATTCATAATTTATCATAATGAATTGCTGATATAAGCCTTATGATTTTAAGATATATTACCAAAGAAGATTTTAGCTAGTAAGTACCTGAAAATGCTTAAGGAGAAGAGGGAAGATGAAGAGGCGAATGATGGTGACAAAAGTGACAATGATGAAGCTGAGTCCTAAACCACAAAAGAAATCCACCTTCAAGGACATTTCTGGAGAAGCAGGCATAGTCCTGAGCATTTCTTCCTTCACTTTCCCAACGACTGCAGCACCTGCCCTGCTTTTCTGGCAGACAGGCATCTCCAGCGTAGGCCCTGTGACACACTGCAGGGCGAGTGACACCGACAGCATCCTTTGACAAGGCCCATCCATAGCCGGAGGTCGTCAGGAGAGAATCCTGTGCTCAAGGCACCCCAGCTCATCTGGGCTCTGAGCTAGATGGGCAGAGACCTTTGGAACCTGCTGACACTTTCAGGGGCTTCTGAACATTGTACGAATTTCTGTGTATATTCTGAAATTACTTCTTGTAAACAGCTATATTTAGTTTTAGATAAATGCGTAGTTTATAAATAGTAAGTTACCTTTGAATTTTTTTATTTAAGTGATTTCACACTTCAAAAATTTTTTATTGTAAAAATATATGCCTTCCTTTTCACAGTAAAATGCTTTATGGAACTAACTTTAGGGCTCTTTCTTGTTCTAGTGCCTTGCTCATTGTCTGAGAGTTTATATTTATTTATTTAGTCTTTTAGGGAAGAAGGGTCTACAGAGTGTTCAGGGTCTCTACTAAATGGACTTGTAGTGACCCACCTGTTTACAGTCTCTTAAGAGCTAGGATTACAGGCACACACCACCACACTCAGACTCAGTTGCCCACCGTCTCAGCACCCCAGAGGCGGGGCTGGCACTGCAGGCCCAGGGATTGAATCCCTGGCCCCTGGGCCTGCTTGCAGGTGTTTTAATCTGTTTAGCTATTTGGCTGGCCCTTGCCTGAGAGTTTAATGAAACTTAAAAAACAGCAGTTTTTATACTCCTGTAACTCAGTGGTAGAGTGTGTCCTTAGCAAACTTAAACCCTGGCATCAATCCCCAGAACCAGAACAACAACAGAAACCACTTTTATTCCCAGAGAAAATCTGCAAGTTTGATTCTCAAATAAAATACAAAAAAGAATTATTATCAGCTGGGTGCAGTGGTTCACACATGTAATCCAGCACTTTGGGAGGCTGAAATAGATTTTCAAGTTTGAGTCCCATGTGGACAATTGAGATTTTCTGCCTCAAAATAAAAACAAGTTTAAAATTTCTTCTGCATATCTTTCTTTTTTTTTGGTACCAGGAATTGAATTTAGGACCTTGTGCTTGACAGGCAAGTACTTGTTCTACTGAGCTATCTCCCTGACCCACTTGTATATTGTTCTTAAAAAAATGTTACATATGTCAAATACTTTCTGTTCTTTCCTTTAAACCCCCTAGTAATTGTTTTTGCTGTCTACAAGAGAAAACTAGTAAGCTTTATTATTATTTTTATTTTTTGAGTTATGCTAATTTTTTTTTCTTTTTTTTTTTTTTCTTTTCATTTTATTGAAGTACAAATGTCACTCAGACAGTTTCAAGACACCTTAACAATACAGAGTCGATGAATTAATACATAGCAAACTGTTTTCATAACGTTTGGTATTGTACAAGGTGCATACATGATATTATATTTACAGATATTATTTTAGCAGATATCTCTTATCAGTGAATTAAGAGTGTAGCTGCTTATTTTTTATACCTGAATTATATCAAAAATTCAATAATTATTTTCCTAGTGGATGACCATAGTACTAGAAGCTGACATAATATCCTGTCCAACCGCCATTAGTGCAGATCTTGCCTCTCATAGAATTATGTAGAAGCACAGCGTTATCTATCCCAACTAGTAAGCTTTATTATGTTTTTTTTTTTTTTCTGTATAAGATAAATAAATGTTTGATTCAGTTTTTTCAGTATACCTGTCTTCATTTTTCAAAAATTAAAATTTATAGCTAGGTATGATGGTGCATGCCTATAATTCCACCAGGCAGGAGGATTGCCAAGTCTAAACTGTAGTGAGGCCTTGTCTAAAAAAAAAAAAAAAAATTAAAATTTATGTCAGTAAAATCACTTTTTGGTCCCAAGGCTGAATTTGACAAATACAGTTTTATGTTTTAGATACTCCCACTTTGTTGCCCAGTTGGCCTCAAACTTGTGATCTTCCTGTCTCAGTTTCCTGAGTAGCTGGGATTACAGGTACCTTCCATCCATCCCAGAAACTAATGCACCAGTTAGTACACAGAACACACAGAATAATCCCTTATTACACTAGCTGTAGTTAGTCCTTTCCCTAGTTCTTGGCAATCCTATTTTCTTTTGTGTCTTTTTTTTTTTTTTTTTTAATTAAGGAAAACATTTAAAATGTTGACTTTTTCATGTCCAGTTCTGTTTTGACAAATGTCCCATATGGCCCAGGCCAGCCTGGGCAACATAATGTGTTCCTCAACTCATTATATTAATGAGACCCTGTCACACACACTAGAAAATGTACGGTTATATTTTACTTAAACCAGAAAAACGTATTTCTGGATGCTGATATTTGAATTTTACCTAATTTGTATCAAATCATTTAGAAATATATTTCTTATATATACCTTATATGCTATATAAAAACAAGACTGAATGCCCTAGCTTTTTGACCTGATTTTTCTAGATGTCCTATGTAAGTGAAGACCCTTAATATACAGCATGTGTGTGGCAATTTATTTAGGATAGTTTAGAATTTTTCCATGTAGTTGCAGGTGTCAACAGTCACTTTATTAGTCCAGCATGGATAATGCTGGATTCCCAGCACTTGGGAGGCTGAGACAGAAGTATTGTTGCAAGTTCAAGACTAGCTATAAATTGAGCTCAAGGCCAGCTTAAACTGCACAGGGACACCCTGATTCAAAAAAGAGCCCCCTCAAAAGTCATTTTATTGCTGAGGATTCCATCCTATGATTTACCAGTAAGCCATTCTCCCCATAGGCACATAGTGCCCTGTTTAGACTATTTCCAGTTGTAATGGTTTTAGTCAGCCCTGTACCTACTGTATAGGTTTTGGGTAAGCAAGATTTCATTTTACGTGGCACAGACCTGTGTGTGGAAAGCTATACAAATTTGCAAGCAGCTGCCAGTGCCATTTTTTTGCATTCCCACTAGCAACATGTGTGTTCCAGTTGTGTTCTATTTTTACACAAAACTTGGTGTCACTTTTAGGGGAGTTGAATTTATATTAATATAAACCTGTTGGAAAAATGATTTGCAAACATTTTCTCCCAGCCTGTGGCTCATCTTATCATACTATTTTTTAAAGATGTATTTAGGGCCAGGGAGATAGCTCTGCAACACAGATGCCTGGCTGACAAGCACAAGGTCCTGAGTTTGATCCTGGCACCCTCCCCCAAATAGAAAGTTGTGTAGTCTAACAAAGAGTTTATTTGGAGAAAAAATGGAAAAAAAGGATAGTTGACTTCTGTGGGGATGATAGGATGCATCAGACATGAAAGTTCTATTCATACTCTTAACTGCTTTGTTCAAAGTTCTTAATTTTGAGAAGTCCTGTTGATTATTTTCTTTAATGATCAGATCATGCCTTTTGTGTCTTGGCTAAAATGCACTGCTAGACCAGGTCCCAAAGATCTCTGTCATTTTTGGCAGGACAGGTGCTGTTTCTGGGTGTGACCAGCTGAAGCATCCTTAACCCATCATAGGCACTTCAGATCTGGTTGTTAGGGAAAAAGTACCCATCGTTGGTTCCTGATAGAATAAGTGCTCATAGTAACTTCTGCAGTTGTTTCCTTACCATCTCTGCAGCCTCTGTATTCCTTTCATCCTGCATGCTGCTATTAGATTAGCAAAATGATTTCATGAAGATTAACATCCTTCTGGTCATGAGTATTAAAAATAGCTGCTATTTGCATAAGCCACTGAAGGCTTAGCATTTCTGTGTGTGTTGTGCATATTGAATCCTCACAATTTACACTAAACAATCATATTTTACCAAGGGAATGGGAAGATCAGGTTGTAAGACACACCTAGACAGTGGTAGAAATAGGCCTGAAATCTTGGACTGTGGACCATGGGGTTAAAAAGGAGTGTTTAGAAACTATTGGGTAGATTCCCAGCTCAGCATCAAAGCCCTTGATGCTGATTCTCACTGTGATTCCAGGACTTTCTTTCATCAACCTTCATCTGCTGACAGGTTCCTATATGAAACCTAAAATATCTATCATACATCCCCCAATTGAGCTGCTCTCTGGTATTCATTAATTTGTGTAACAGTTACCATTGTACATTGCTTTTATTTAGGTCCTTCTATTCAGCCTGTTCCTAGTTATTCAATAAATGACAGTGAATAGGAAAATAGGGTTAAGGCATAGTAAATATATTGTTACAGAACTCTGTATTGTGCTGGAAACTGAATGCAATGCCTCATGGATGCTAGGCTGGGGATTTTAGATCCCGAGGCATGACCACTCACTCCACTGCTTCCCTGTGCTTTTTTTTGTGTGTGTGTGTGTGGAACGAGGAATTGAACTCAGGCCCTTACACTTGCCAGGCAAGTGCTTGTTCATCTGATCTATCTCCCTGGCCCTCCCTGTGCTTTTTGGAGACAGGATCTTGCTAAATTGTGTGGATGGGCTAAAGCCTACAATCCTGCCTCAGCTTCCTAAGTGCTGAGAATACAGCTGTATATCAGTTTCTGAGCCTTCTGATTTTGACTGGCATCAGGGCCAGGAGCACAAAGGTGGTTCCTAGTTTTGGATACTAAGTAGTATAAGGTTCTAGATACATTAATAATTACATCTTAGTGTATGTGAGCATGAAATAACTACATCTTGATTTTGCCTTTTTTTTTTTTAAAGGACTATGGAATAACAGACCAGAATGTTTTTTTTTTTTTCAGACCAGAATGTTAATTACCTACTAATGTTGATTATAAATAAATGACAAATGCAGCTTGCTTTAGTAACAATATACATCCTAAGGATTTTTAGCTGCTGCCACCTCCCAGTACTAGGAATCAAACAAATGGGGACTCTTACCACTGAGTTTGTTCATTCATTCTTTGAGATTTGCTGAGTTGCCTAGCCTGCTTTGAACTTGAAGTCCTGCTGCCTCAATATCCTAAATAGCTGGGATTACAGATGTGTGCCACCACACTCAGCTATTTCTTAGGTTTCTTAATCCAACCCTCTCTTCTAATGCCACCCATTCTTTTGAGTACAGAAGAAGTAAAAAACAGCCCAGAGTTAAGACCAGTGAGGGATTTCAGAGCAGCACAGATGTGGACCAACCTTTCCAGGCTATGAGACTCAGGGATCAGCCAGGCTGAGAGCCACAATGTGGCAGGCTTGGGTTTCCATAAAACAGAGCTCAAGGCCTTGCCATGATGGGTGCAGTGGAGCAGCTTTCCTTTTTTTTTTTTTGGTAGCTGTGGGTGTGGGAACAATCAACTCACTCACATGCCACATCAGTTCTCCCTCCTGTCCAGCTCATCCCTAAGCCTGTCCTGAAGCAACACTCACTGCTGAATGCCTCTTTCGAGGCTGTCGAAGGCTCTGGGCTGCATCCCTGAAGGCGTGGAAACCAACCTCAGAATCTGTGCAAGTAGACGTGTGAGTAACTGGAGATCTTTAGAAGAGGAAGTTGTAAATATGAGGAATTTTATTTTATTTTTTGCTGACATACTATGAGGCAAAACAAGATTGACACTATACAAAATAACTTTATAAAATATCATTCACATCATATTTTATCAGATTTACAGCATTCTGTGCATGTTAGGGGTTATGTAAGGAGGTGAAAAAACACTATGCCAAACTTTAGTATTAGTTTATATACACACAGTAAGAAACAAAACAATAACTGTTAAGTATTCCATGAATTTATTGCAAAAATAGTGCAAACTACTTAACCTAGTAAGCTGTAAAAACAATCTTGAAAGGACCCAGCTAAGCTTAAACACGATAATAGATGCTCAGTATCTCAGCATTTAGCTTTCTTCACCAGTTTATCTTATCCATCCAGACCACCCCCACCTGTTGAGTCTGGGGTGAGTGTGAGGAGTAACAAATGTGAAGACTGGCTCTCCAGGGGCCAGACTCACTGGCTGCTTCAGTCAGCAGCACCTTTTAGCATCATGCTACTCACTCAGTGACGATCTTGTGAGGTCTGTGTTGAAAAATTAGAATGCCATTTGTAATTTTGAGCTTAGAAATAAGATATCCAACCTCTAGTTGACATGGAAAAGGGAATCAAGAAAGCAGCATTAGCAGAAAGGCTTAGGAATATTACTGTCTGCTTATAAACATAGTATCCTTTTCCTCAGTTGTATTTGGCTAAAGTATTATGTAGGGCAACCTTTGAACCAGATATTTCAATAAGTTTTAAAAGAAAATAAAGGATACTATGCCTCTACAAGAGTAACTTTATGTTTTCTTTCAACTGTCTATTGGGGTCCAAAAAAGCATATCTAAACAAAATAACAGAAGCAAAAAAAAAAAAAAAAAAAAGCTACATGTAAAAGCTAACGAAACAAAATGCAGCATATGCAGGTTCTTTTTCTTGAGGTACCTATATAAATTTAATTACCTGCCCCCAAGTACTCTTGTTAGGTTAAAACAAAACACATCCTGGCGAGCCAATCATAGGGCATTTATTATTATTGAGAAAGTGCAACAATGCTGATCTTTATATGCAGCATACTAAAGGATGATTTAGTCTTTATAAAATATACCTTAAGTATTAACCTGATGGAAGTTAAAAAATTAAAAACATTTAACTAGAATTTTTTTTTTTTTTTTTTTTTTTTTTGAGATACTGCAGCAAAATGCCTCCCAAATCAACTTTCAAAGATTTGCCACAAGGAATGTTGGTTCTCTTGTAAAATTCAGAGATCTCCTTAAAATAGTAAAACTATATATTATAGGAAAGATCCCTTTTTTTTCTTATTGGTATAAAATCAAATTCTTAAGACTTCAAAATATTGTGTTACCTTCAAAGAATTAAGTTTAAAAAGATTGCCACAGTAGGAAAAGTCTAGAATTGTAAACTGCCAAATATAAAAGCATGGAAAGTTATCTATCTCCTGTCTTCCTGTTACCCGTCAGAAAGCTTTCCTAACCTCTAGAAACCCAGGGGGCTGCTGCAGAAGGCAGATGTCCCCACCTGCAGACAGACACAGGACCGCCCTTTCTCTGTCCATGGTCATTAGCACCTCTGCTGGGTAGGCCAGGAGAGATGAAACTGACAACAGCCCACCTGCTGCTTATGAAAGAAATTCTTACAAAACAAGCCAGAGGAAGAGGCGTGTGAATGGTTAATTCAGCAATGCTAAAATTATTTGTAATTTATTTTTCCAGCCGCCCCTTCACTGGCATTGAAGTGAAATGATATATATGCACATATATATGCACAGAAGAGTTTGGAATTTGTTTGTAAAATATTAAATTTTCTCTTGGACATAATTTTTTTCCCTTTCCACAAGAAGGTAGTTGGGATTCCAATATATCGCAGCAGTTGGCTGGGAATTTACCAAATTCCATGGCCAATTGGGCTCGTCTCCCCACCTGCAATAAAAAGTGTGTAATTCTATACTGACTTTTAAAATGTGTTAGGGTTCAACATAAAAGGCACAAAATAAATAAAAATATTATTAAATAAACGGAAACTATGGTTTCAAGTTTCATATGGAGTTACATCTCACTGTTTGGTTACTTTTTCCAATTTAATTCGACAGACTTAGTAAATAGCACCCAACTGTTTAACTGAGGTAGATCCACATTGTAAAGAAAGCTGGGTCCCCTCCATTTTACCTTTAAATTGAAGATGCTTCTACAAAAACAAAAAAAATTCATTTTAATCACATGCAGAAGCAATAACAGGTGGCACTACCTGAAGAAAACTTAGAACATGAGCAGGTTTGTAAGCAAGATCTACACCTAAATCATATTCTCCTGCTGGAGATAAATAAATCTCACACGGAGGGGGGGAAAGAATCAAAACACTTTTTTAAAAAAACTTGAAAATGTCTTTAAACTTTCAAAATAGGTCTTCCTGCCTAACTGCCACAGCAATGCACAATGGGCCATCCATTGTCATTAAGCAAAGGCAACAGCCAAGCCAGACCTGGCAAGGAGGGGGAGGGAAGGAGGATTATCAGGTGCTTCCCTTTTTAACTCCAGAGAAAAGACTTGTTGATATGACATACATCTTGATCTGCACAGTTTAAAACCATTCTGCCTAATATTTTTGCATACTCTGAAACTCACAAATTTAATATTGGATTAAGGCTTGAAGTGGCAGTACCACCTAGCATCATGCAAGCTCTAGACATCCTCAGGACACACAGAATGGTATTAAACTAAAGACAATGACATGAAGCCTCAGAATTAGAATTAGCAGGTACTACAACTTTATAATTATACAATCCATGTAGCAAATGAAAAAGTTATACAGAGGCCAATGTATATAAATAATAGTTTACACATGAACTGCCAATTTACAAAACAGCACTGCATGGTTTCTATATTGCAAGCACAAGACATTGTCACATAGATCCACTGTACAGGTATAAACGAGTCCATGGACAATACATAGAGTACCACCTGAAATGATGCCCTTTTAGCTGCTCAACTTCTTAGAAAATAGTAAACTTTAAAGGGACATAACACATTTTGATTCAAAATGTCTTCTAAAATGTTTTGTAGGGGGAAATAAAGAAGGGGCAAGATCCACAATGGGACTTTTGAATTCATTTTTGGTTCTTTTTCAATTATTTTATAAAAATAAAATAAAACTAGAAAAATTGATAAAACTAAGGGTTAAAACCCCTCAATACATATTAGGAATTAGGCAAGTAATCTGAAGTACACCAGAGGTAAGAAAAGTCTAGCTTTAGGTACTACATTCTCTTGTATTTCATGAGTCATCAGACACTTTACTGCACAGAACCTTCAATTATTCTCTTAAACTTTTTTTAAAAATAAAATTTCACTTGCCTCTACAATTATAAAACATGAATTTTTATATCTTTAGGAACTACAGTAAAATCTAATACCAAACTCAGGACTTAAATTTCTAGTTTATAATACTAAACTAGATAATTGAAAATATTAGCCACATGTGTATTTGGCTTTCAAGGAGTAACCAAAACTGTTAATGAATTAAACCTCTGCAGCCAGTGACTCTGGAGAGAAAGGCCTTTTCTATGTGTATATTTAAAAATAAATGTGCTGGATTTCCCCCCCACTTAAAATTAACCAAATCATCCCTTGATAAGGAAGGGTTGTTTTGAATTAGACCACTGGCCAAGAAACTGCTCAACACCTGGCTTGAAAGAGATAAAAGCTCCCTTTTAGGCATGTTGAAGCTGGAGTCCTAGATGCACAGCTCAAGTGACACCAAACCTAAGTAAGCGGTTTCTGAAAGTCACAGAAAATCACAAAGCAGAACAACAATGAAAAGCATTCCAAAATAAGGACTGATTAGCACCTTACACCTGAGGACTTCACACACATTTTACAAAGACATGATTCCAACTCCTTTTAAAACAATACTTCCATTACAAAACATTCTTTCTGAGTGACTTAAGAACAAAACCCACAGGTTTTGCTGATGGTCATGGTCAGTGCTTGACTAAGAGATGGTCTTGCACCAGTTTCCTGAAACCCCAGCAGAGATACATGTGCTTGTTAAAGCACAGAAACCATGCAGGGATCTGGCAGCAGTGCCCTGGCACTGCTGTAGGGTGTTACAGGCTGCAGTCAGGAGCTAAGTGCAGGAAGGAGCTTCCAAGGCAGGAGGCCAGTGACTGACTTATGGAATGATTCAGGCTCACTTCCACTAAAAATACAGCCCCAATAGAATTCCCAAAGGACACTGAGGACCAGACTTGAAAGGCACAGAGTCTGGGACTGGGTCTCCAGACATGCTCAGGTGGGTGCTGGTAGAGATGAGAGGAAGGTCTAGGGCTGGCTATCTGCTTCTTGGGACA
This sequence comes from Ctenomys sociabilis, assembly GCA_004027165.1. NCBI lineage: Eukaryota > Metazoa > Chordata > Mammalia > Rodentia > Ctenomyidae > Ctenomys > Ctenomys sociabilis. The sequence goes on along the minus strand of PVKA01027938.1, from coordinate 16,367 downwards.
GAGAGCCTACCCTGTCCTGCCCTTGAGTAGCCCTCCTGCCCAAACAGTCTGCATTGTATCCCCTGGCAGGTGGGTGGTGTGGGTGTTCTTGGGACAAAGTCATGGGTTTTAAGGACCATGAAGATTCCGGAAGAACTGGATGAGGGCCTTAACATCTAGTTCCTGGAGACACTTGGGGGGAAGGAATTAGTATTTGGTGTCTTAGCTTTAACTCTGAACTACCTAAATCCAAGGAGATTTTAAATAGGTAAGAATTCAGCTTCCTTCCACCTCTCAAAAAAGGGGATAAGTTGATGTGAGGTTTTAATACTGCAATCACACCACCATGGGCTCTAAAAGGCCCAAATATGTCTGAATTATTCACTTCAACCAGTAAGAAAAATATGAGCAAAAGCACCAGCAATCTCCAGTGCTGTTTAATCTTTCACATGTCAAGTGGGCACCCGCCCTCTTCCTGGAGATGTTAGTGCAATCAGCTGATGGGCAGATCTGACTGCAGTGGTTCGCATAATGGAACCACCCCAGCTGTTTGCTGCAGTGTGCTCTCAAATGCCTCACTGTGTTCTGGCTGAAAACCCAAGGCCAACCCAGAGGACCCAAGCAGCCACTGAAGCAGATCAGGGTCATCACTGACACCTACCCTGAATGTCCATGCTCCTGGGGCAAAGAACAGTGTTACGGCATAATTCCAAATATTTTCAATAAAATTACAAGACACTTAGCTCTTTCAGAGTCAAAGCACACCATGTGGTGTAAACATCAATGAAACCCAAACCACAGTGTTAAAGGCAACTCCTCCAGGGAATGATGTACTAAAATCCTCAGGGATGAAGTCAGTGTCTGATCGGTGTCAGGAAGAGAACAGAGCTCCCTGGCACACCCAGCCAACTATAATTGAATGTGTCCCACCTTTGAGGAGGAGGAGGTATTTGGAGTGACTGCTGACCTTCCAAATACTAGAATACATAAGGAACCTACAGATGGAAGTGAAGGAGGACAGAGAACTCTGAGTAGTCCACATGTGTGGGGGAAAGAAGTTCCTGACAGCAATGTGGATAATCACAGGAGGGTTGGTCAGAGGCACCAACTTTCTCAGGACAGACTTACTGAAAGTGAGCCTCAAACCATCCGGAGCTGCTGGTGGCAACTTCTCCAATGGCAGAGCCTGTGCTCTTTTCAAAATGTGCTCAATTGGAACACAGTGTTTTACTTTCAAACCTTAGCTCATTTTTAAGTGGGAAGTGACCATAACTCAAGGTCCCAAAGCCTTTTGAAATCATGAAACTATTTTAAATATATTATCTGCACTAGAGTTGGTGTTGAAGCACCTTGGTGATTTTATAGAGTATAAAAAGGGAGGTGAGAGCAAAGAAAACAATTTTCAACCCATTCAGAAGAAGTAAGCAGGGGGGGGGAAAGTGCTTTCTTATATTAAACAGGGAACTGAAAGCAGGGACACAGGCTATTTCAAGGCTCTGCCACACGTGGTCCTGCAGAGATACTCCTGCCAGCCAAGGGATGGCACACTGCCCATAGAGAGAAGCCCTTGGATCTGTTCATGCTGGCCTCTCAGAATGCTGGAATCTCAGCTGGACAGCACTGAGGAATCCCTGGTCCACTGAAAAAGCAGAGAGGAGGGAGCTGCCCCCATGTCACAGTATGGCACACACATTTTCAAGCCAGAACTGAATAGAGATGTTCACAATTCAGTTTATTCAGGCAACAATTTTGGCTATTTTCAGTGTGGATAGCTACGCCTATGAGCAAACATGAATCTTAAGAATTCAGAGGTAGCTTTTATCTGCGTTTAACTAAAAGGTATTTAGAAACCACCTTCTGTAGTGATTTGGCTAAGCCAATACATTCAGTTGAGACAATAAAATGGCAGAACATATGCAGAGAAGCAAAGTAAGGGACTATGATGGCACTGATGTGACATACACACACACACACACACACACACACACACACACACACACACACACACAGCTCACAGCCCCTTCTGTACCCGCACTGGGTAACCTGACCATAGTTACAAATAGGGGCTGCAGCATGAACTTCAAATCCAGCAGTATCACAGCATAGAGGCCAGTGCTAGGCTTCAGATCAGGTCTCTCTGGCATCTATAAGTACAGCTACAATAACAATTTGACATGACAGTATCCTCATGGCTTTAAATTGACACTGGCCAAAGGGATACAAGGAAGCCCACCCCATAGTCTATTACACAGATCATGCAGATGCTTCCTATCTGCAATGCCAAAGGATGAACAGGACTAGAAGAAATGCTTTCAGGAGCCATGGAAAGTAAGAAAACTGGACAAGACCATGAAGTTTCACAGATTTACAATTAATCCTCTTACAATCAAATCTCCAGATAACAGGAGACCACAGTCTCCTTCAAATACATGGAAAACTTACTGTCAGAAAAACATGAAAATGAGTCTAATTTGTCCTTTATGAATGGTCCAGACATGAGGCTAAAGAGTAGAACAAAAGCAGGTCTGCACAACTCTTAATGTGTAATACTGAAATGTGTGGCGGTGTCACTGGAGCAAAGTAGCATCCTGTATTCACATTGGTTCGCTACCATGAACCTATTTACAATCATTTCATTTAAGTACAGCAGATGCAAAGTTGGACATAATAAAACAAGTTGTCAAAAAAATCAGTGCAATTATTTTGAGTTGAAAATTTTTCCTTACAAAAGAGTTAAGCATGCATGTAATAGGGCCACACTATGACAAAGTTACATGTACACTGTGTCTACACCAAAACTTGTCAGAGCAGCAAGACTGCTGGCAAGACAGCTGGAGACCATAGTCTCAGTTACTTTGGGGAAGGGCTTAAAATATAAATAAAATATTTGCATTCTGCAAGTAGGTGCATGAACACTGAGGAAATCTTCTCTACTTTTGTACATTCCTTTTCTCATGAGCGTGAGAGATGAGTCACAAGAGGTCACATAAGAATTTCTTATGGCTTGTCTGGGCCACCAGGATTGTCCACTGTCTGGATTAGGTCAGTATCTAAAGCACCTCCTAATGGAACTGCCTTAGGTGTAGGAAAATGCCCATGAGAAAATACTTGTAACTGTCCAACAGATCAAAGCCGTGCTGATGGACTACATCCAGTTCCTGAAGGCTCATAACAAGCCGAGTGCTAAGTGACCACAAGCAACCAGAAGAGGTTGTCTCAACCCCAAAGCTTCCTGGAGACACTCTGGTGTCCCAGCTGCATGAGGCATGCTGGTCTACCCTTGACATATTGTATCAAATATATAATCTGGCTGAAAAACTGCCTTGTAAAAATAAAATTTAAATCACCCTGCAGATAAATGTAAAAGCACATTGCTGCTGCATATATAAGAAAAAAATTCATCCAGAAAATTACATTTGTGGCTTTCAAAAATAAATCATCCGATAAACTTGAAGGTAAACACTAGGTCATTTATAAAAGCTGGGTAAAATAATTCCTACCATATCCATCAGGTAGCACATGCGCTGGAATATCCACATCAGCCAAATCAAACCAGAGCAGAAAAGAAAAAATAAATAGCAACATTTGCATTTAACAACAATAAAAATAACATACAACAATAAAATGCAGGGACTGAAACTGTCTCTAGTGACTTCTCAGTAATGGGGGGTGAACATTAGGAATAGCAGGCAGTGTTTAGGCCAGCTGAGAAAAGTGAGCCGCTCACTTCCTCCTGGTGACAGCACAGCATCCTCCCAAGGCAAGCCAGCACAATAGCCATCTGGCCTTTAGATTGGGCCAGAGGCAACCTGACCTGAGGAGACCAAGCAGACCCTAATGTGGAGTATACCAACAGTGTATGTGCAAAGACTTCTCAGAACCAGAAAGCAAAAGCCAAAGCATCCCTTTCTATACATACACCCGATTTTCCAAAATTTGTATGAAATAGAAAAATGTGAGCTTACAATATGGAAGTAACAGGAACTACCAATGGCTCCCCTGAACTTGCATTTCTTGTTTCTCACAGAGAGAATTGCTGAGTGTAACAGATAGTGGTAAGGAGATGAAAGTTCATTATGCTTTTTTAAAAGAGTATTTTTAAATATGCTTGGAAGAATGAGTCCTACTATGGAAATCAAACTGGGAGAGCTCTCTTAAAGAGATAAACTCTAGCTTTTCTTTTAAATGAATTCAGACTTACATCAGAATTTTCACATTCCATTTGCTTAAAGCAAGGCACCTTACCTAACAGTGAGGTGGAGACAAAAAGCCAGTAAGGGGACAACTCTCGGTCCTGAACAGGTAGCACTACAGGAGACCCAGCAAGGAGGAGCCACTGGGGAACTCGGCAGCCATGGTCTACGAGAGGCAAGTGCCCTTGTGGCTTCTGTGAACAGGGCTTGGACTAATCTTACTGTATTCTGAGATTTTACACTGTCTCAAAACTTATGCTAATAATGGAGGCATTGGTAAAAATTAGGAAAACAATTATTTACCTGAGAAATTGTAACTACAGCCATTTAAAGAGAATCATCAGACATGTACAAAGGTATGTATGTAGCAAACTCAAGTGGAGACATTTGGTCTGTTAATGTTTTTAGTATTAAAAGCTTACAAATGAGCATAGGGCTATAAAAAGTACACTTTTTAAAGTACTATTGGCCCACTAAAAAGAAAACACATACTTCAAAATGGAAAAACAAAAGAAAAACCCTATATGTCTAATTTTCCGCCAGCCTGCAGGCTTCCTTAGGCCGTAGCTCACACTAGGCCTCAGTTGCTGAGGAGGTCCTCCTAGGTGGCCCCTTGGTGCCCCAGAGGGACAGCCTTACTAAGTCTCCTCTGAAACTACCCCAGAGCTACCCAAATGATGGTGTAAAATGCAGATGCCCAGTGGGTCAGAAATTTGCATTTGACAAGACCTACAATCCAAGAAGACTGAAATCCTGTTTTGGGGGGTAGACACATGGTTCCAGATGGCTCTAAGAATGGCTGAAACTAACCTAATTTCAGATTCTAAAAATTGACTAGTCAGAAGAGTCCCCTCTTCAGCTTGAATGTGCCTGGTGAGCTAAGCTCAGTATATTTGTGCCCTTCTGGAAACAGGAGAAAGTGCCATTTGCCAAAAAAGACAACAGGCAGCTGCAGTGCTTCTTAGTGCGGGGGCTGTTGTCACTTGAAGAGTAGAAAAAAAGGATACAGCAAGAAGAGACTAATGTCATTAGTAAAGACAACTACATGCACACACAGACACACATCACACTCTGAGTACACATCTTCACAGATCACAGCTACTCCTTGTCACTGCCACTAGTCCAGGCCATGTGTCGGGACCACCAGGCCAGAGGCTCATGGGACTTTCCACCACCTCAAAAGGTGAATGATGGGGACAGGGACAGAGGTAGGTGCCTATTCTATAGCCTTAGGCACCACCTTTGGGACGCTCACTCTACCACAGTGCCAGAGGTAATGTCACACAGGGCTGGGGAGGGTACATCAGCAGGGAGAGAGGAAACCTATAGAGCATTCAAAGCAGCACAGGGAAGGCTCATTTCCTTCCTTATGAACTTCTAAGTAGAACATGGATCTAATTCTTACTCAAATTGTATTACAGGACCAAAAGCTCATTCAGCACAAACAGCAACTGTTATCCTTTAACAACATCCATGGTGTCACTCTTAGTGCAATGGTTTCTAGACTGGTAAACCCCATCTGGGGCCCCAAATGCAAATCCTAACTAAGCAGTCTCTGCCCTCTGCTGTTTGCCCTGGGCCTCTTAGCCATTGACAGCTCTCTTGATTTCAGTGCATAGATCCTATGAAGCTTGCCCACAAAAACTACACTGAGAGAAGTGCACTCTGACACATGAATTTGTTTCCCAGTGACAGAAGAATAAATTCCATTTGTGCTTCATCAGCTGAGTGATACATGGGGACAGGGTGGCAGGAGGGTGGTAGGTGACTGGTGGGCACACTGTCCCTCCCAGAAGTATAGGCTACAGAGTCCACATGGGGGGAGGATTGCTGTCAAATGAAGTCAGTTGCATATTCCTGTACTTAAGCACTAAGAGCCACTACAGGTGGCCCATCTCCAGGCTCCAAACACTCCTGATATGCGAAATAGGTCACATGAAGCACCCCGTAGTCAACAAAAGGAAAACAGCATCTATCTATCACATTAATACTGCAAACCAGATATATATATATATTTTTTTCTCTTACATTAAAGACATAACAGTGAAAAAGGATTGTACTGTATTTTTATCACCACAGACCCGTATTCTTTAGAAACTTTGGAAAATAAATGTCACAGTCCTAGAGGACAAATCTTATGATTAGACTGTCAGTATATTGTCTTTTTCTTTTAAATAAATTTTTATTAAAATGGCACCTATCTGCCAATCTCTTGACCTGTCACTGCTGTAAACACACAGAGCCTACCTGCCACCACTCCTTTCTGAGGCCGTGTGAGGCAGGCAGTGGCCTGGTGAGATGCCCGTGACTGCCTCACATACCTGGCTTGGGGCCGTGGAGCTTGTACAGCCAGGCCAGGAGCACACAACATCACAGGAATCAACATTAGTTGACAACATCAGAATGGTCAAGGCTTTAAAACCACAATTGTGTTTGGTGTTGCTTTCACTCTCAGAACATTCACAGCTAGTTTGAGCCCATCAATTTCATAAAGAATCATGCATTAAAAACAAGTAAATTGGATGACCAAATAAATTAAAAATGTTTTAAAGCCCTGAGTTCATAAACTGGTTTTAGACGATTTTTAGGAAACACGGGAATCTACTTTTTTAATAAGCAGCTTATAGATTTTGGCAAACCATATTTCCTACGACAACTGGATCTCATACAGGTCTGCAGTTCAAAATCCAAGTTTGAAATCTGGGACGGAAGGCATTCTGGAAAATGGAGAATCTAATAAAATCAATGGCGTTTCGTGTTCGATGCTGGCTGTCACGGAAGGGCTGGGCGTTTGTTGGTCTGAGTGTAGCTGGTCTCATGTGAATCCATCCAACTTGGTGTGCACAATCGCTAAACACTAGAACATGTCAAGCAAAGTACATGGTACGCAGTGTGTCCTGATGGACCTGGACCGCCTTGGCTAGTGCTTGGTGGTCTCGCCCGTTGCTCTGCCCGGAGGTATGGCTTCCCTCAGCACTGTAGGGACACAAGAAAGAGGAGAAGAGAGAACATAACCCTTGTTTGATGAGTAAGAATGACGCCTCAGATACCTGGGGAAGGGCACAGTGTGCTACAGCCACCATAAAAGCACCAATACTCAAGAATATCAGCTCCAACAACCACACATTTGGTAGGAGCGGCCAAGACTGTCAGAAACAATCCCAGCAGTGACCTCTAGCCGGGAACCACTCACCTATCATGTTCCTTATCCACCAGGTGGTACCTGGCTCGGAAGGCCACCAGGTGAGCATAGTAGGCTGGCGCAGGGATGGACACAGAGCGCGTACAGCGCACATAGGTGTGACACAACTGGTAGGTTAGAATCTGCAGCTCATCAGAAGAGAAACGATTGTCATCCCAAAGGACATGGTAGTGGGAAGGTCTGCTTGTCCCCTAAAAGCAGATCAGATTAACAGTCAGATTCACTGTAAAATCTTTACAAAGAATACTGGGAAGTATTTGATGTTACAAAGAGATGTTTATATTTAAACTTATCAGGACAATCTATCTTAAAAGCCTCTATATAAAGTATTATACACATTTATCACCCAAAAAAATCAGAATAGTCATAAAGCAATTAAAGATAGGCATAAGTCCAAGTAGCTAGCAGACAGGACACTGAATGTTACAAAGATGCCGGGCATAGTGGCGCATGCCTATAATCCCAGCACTCGGGAGGTTGGGGCAAGAGGATTGTTGTGAATTCGAGACCAGCTTGAGCTACAAAGCGAGCTTAAGGCCAGCCTGAACTGCATAGTGAGACCCTGTCTCAAAAAAAGACAAAAAAAAAAAAAAAAAAAAAAAAAACCCAAAAAACCCAAAAAAAACAAAGAAATGAAAAATGTTTGAGGTCATCATACATTGTACACGTGCATTTAAGTATCCTACCGCACAGCCTGACTTCCAGACAAGGGAGTGTAGACACTGTCTCATGATTCAGTAAGAGCAGTCCCTGATGAAAGCCACTCTGGTTTTAAGGGATTCAACAGGTTGAAGGCGACCTGACAGAGTCGAACAGCTAGTGAGTGCCTCACACGATGATGAGGATGGAGAGGTGTGATTACAAGGAGTGTGGATGCATGTTAGAAATGAGAGCTTTTGTATCTTTTTCTTTTCCAACATAGACAAAACTGTAGGCAGGTGTCCAGAGGTCTCCCTTCTCTCTCTGCCCTGCTCCCCTTACCCTATATGGTAATTATGTACCTTAGTTTCTAATATGTCATTTGTCTTTTTTATTTTATCTTATTTTTTTGTCTTTTTGAGACAGGGTCTTACTATGCAGTTCAGGCTGGCCTTGAACTCACTTTGTAGCTCAGCCTGGTCTTGAACTCACAACAATCCTCCTGCTTCAGCCTCCTGAGTGCTGGGATTACAGGCCTGCACCACCACGCCTGGCTCATTTGTCTTTTTTAAAACAAAGGTTGACAGATATACAAATATATGTCTGAGATTTATTTATATACAAATGGTATTTATAAAATAAGTGTAAAAACCACACCCTTAACCCAAAATATGTGCATTATATATCAATTACAGATCAAAATGTATGTTCAAAAAGTAACTACTGAGGACAGTCTTATGGATGGATCAAATATTCTACCATGTTTTATTTATAACAGCAAAAAAACTCTAATTTTAAAACAGGAGTTTGAGCATGAGGATCACTTTACACAAGTTTTGTTTCCTGGAATCTTTTGAAACCAAATGGGAGTTTATACCCCTTGCTTGATTTCTCTACCCAAGGAAGCCCCAGCAGTTGACACCATAGCTAGCTTGTTCTCTGCCTGCCTCAGCTATAGATAGACCAACCCTCCAGAGCCTTCTGTTTAGAGCCTGGTACTGTATTGAAGCCCTGGGAAGCTGGCAAATGGTAGGTAGAATGCTTTCACCCTGATGAACCACTGCACACATCTCGGCACTTAGCTGGTGGCTGCCACAGAGACAAATGTTCAAAGTGAGTCTTTCCAGGGTCATGGAGCACGGGCTCTCCCACATCATAAAGAATTTCCCATGTTAGAATGTTCCCAGGCAGAGGTGCTGGAAAGCAAGGGTCTCCTCATCAGGAAGGAGGGAAGCCAGCAAAGGCATGGGGCGACAAAGTCTGAAGTACTGCAGCTTCACAGAGCAAGGACGCCAGTGCTGAAGGCATAGAAACAACTGATCTGCTCCAAGAAATATGAAAACCTTCATGCTCTGACGCATAATAATCCTAGGAAAAAGCATGATCAACTTTCAGATGCACCCAAAAGGGCTACAGGCTATGTGTCTCTGGTCAGAGCACAAGGGCTTTTCATGCATGTGGATACCTGGAACTGTCCATATAGGCCTTCATCCCTACCTGGATGCCGGCGTGACTACACAGGTAGAAGTCAAACTCTGTCGGGTGGGTGATTTTTGTGTCCACTGTTGTACCTGCTGGAATGTTCCCACTCTTCCCAACCTGCAGCAACACAGGAACCTCATTAGTCACAGGATTGGCAGGCCCAGTAGGCAGGAGTAAGCCAGTGCCACACTGCCTTCCAGGCCAGCCTGTCACAAGGAAGCCTTTACACTGTCTAGTATATTGGCTCAGTGGGAAAGTGAACAACTGAAATCCTGCCAGAGGCAGAGTTGTTGTTATTATTACTACCAAGGCTAGGCTTTCCTGTCTCAGGCTCCCATCTAGACTACTGGGCTTTAACCTGTAGTTATTTTCCTAGATCCAAGTTCCTGTTGGCCTTCCCTGGTAAAAACTCAGATACAGATATTCTTCCTGTACAAGCATGTTGAGGTGAAGGGCCCTAATTTGGAAATCCAAAACTGTGAAACCGGAAAAACTCCAAAATAATAAACTTTTTGAGCACCAACATGATTCCATAAGTGTAACTTCATGTGACAGGCCAAGGTCAAATCAAAGGCACACTAGACTAGAAATTCTGTGTAAAATTAGTTTCATGTGGGCTGGGCAGACAGCTCAGTAAAATAAGCACTTGCCTGGCAAGCGGAGGGTCCCAAGTTCAATCCCTGGTACCGCAAAAAGAAATTACTTTCACGTTATATGTATGAGGAGTATATAAAATAATGGACTTTTGCTTAGACTTGGCCCTCAGTCTTAAGATACCTCATAATGTATGCACAAATATTTAGAAGTCAAAATTCTATAACAGGGCTGGGAAGATGGCTCAGTGGAATAAGTGCTTCCCTGGTAAGCTCAAGGGCCTGAATTCAATCCCCGGTTCTGCCAAAAAAAAAAAAAAAAAAAAAAAAAAAAAAAAAAAAAAAAAAAAAAAAAAAAAAAAAAAAAAAAAAAAAAAAAAAAAAAAAAAAAAAAAAAAAAAAAACCTACTTCCAAAATTCCATAACACTTCACATAAAGGATACCCAATCTGTATTTCTATGTTTAAATACATATTCAAGAATCCACTAGCATTGTCTTTTAATGTGTTATGGATTAAAAAACTGCATACCTATGTCACAAATATTCTACTTTTTTGCTCATTTTTTAAAATATTGAGGCATATCTATTTGATGTAATTTATTAATTTCCTTTGCTGAAATGAGTGCTAATGTACAAATACAGTAAAACCTTTTCCCTGTTGACAGGTATTTTTTTTTTACTTTGTTTCCTATTATAACAATGCTGCCATAAATAATTATTGTTTTTGAGATGGGGTCTTGAACTTCTGAGTTCAAGTAATCTTTCTGACCCCGCCTCTTAAGAAGCTGGAACTACAGGTGCACACTACTGTGCTCAGCTCTTGTTAACATATACATCCTCAGTCATGTGAGTTTCTCAAGGATAGATACTTAGAATTCCTAAACTATATGTCATGTTGGTCATCAGTTTGTACTCCTGTCAACTGTATAGGAGAGCTACCTAAATAATAATTTGCTTACTTTGTGCTAGAAACTGAGTTAAATGCTTTATATGTGTGACCTCCATCTTCCCAAGACCCTTGTGGGCAGTTAATAGTTTATGGCCAAGTAGTCAACACATTCAGAAGCTAGGTTTGAGCTCAGGCCACGTGGCTCCAAATCTTTTACCCTTACACCCAGTAAATCGTAAACATCCCTGCCACATTTAGTACTACAAAATGATTCCTTGAAGGTACGGTGAAACTCGTCTGTACAAAATCTTCAAGCCAGGCGGACTTGGTGGCAGATGCCTTTAATCCCAGTACTCAGTAGGCTGGGACAGGATTGCTACAAGTTTGAGACCAGCCTGGGCTAGAAAGTGAGTTCAAGGCCAGCCTGAACTGGACAGCAAAAGTTCTTGTCTTAAAAAGATCACCCCCCCAAAAAAAAAAGCTCCAGACTAAACTCCTAAACTTATAAAAGTAGCTTTCCTCTTCTTATTCCCTGCCACACTGTGAGATTATCTACTGCTGAAGGTTTGGAGAAACAAAACTTGGCCCAATACCTTTTCGGGTGGGAGACTGATTACTGGATTATTCTCTTGAGCTGATTTTGAAAAATTATACAATTTCACAACATTCATTTGTAAGTAATCTCTTTCACACAAGTTTCTACATTTATCTGTATTAAGTTGCTAACAATATTCTAGAAAATGGAAATATCATCCTTTGGGCAGCAGTAGCCTTAGTTTGGCTCCTTATACTGGTGTGAGTGTCCTCTTTTGTTCCTACAGAGTCTTGCCCTATCTATTTTCCGGAATCAGGTTTTAATTTCCTTTCTTGCTTCATTATTTCCATTCTGAAAATGGGAAGATGGGTGTAGATGCTACCTGGAGGAAGCAGCCTTGAGAACCCTCTTGCCTCCTGGCGGCTGAGACCTAGGGGCTGAAGAGGGGGAGGAGTCATGCCCAGCACTCCATAGCATCTCCCCATTCTTCTTCCTACCCTCCTACCTGTATTGTAGGCTGTGACCATTGCCAGACTTTTTAGAAAAAAGTGCACCTAACTCTTCACAATGCCATGTTAGCAGTTTGCGTGTGGTTTCATACAGCATTCTCTCAAGTCCTGCTTGGTTCTGAGTACCCTTCAATTTCTATTCTCATTACAGTTAATGTGTGAATTTAGAAATGAATTACAAGTTTTAAGGGTTCCTGAACTTTATTTGTTGATTTAATATTTAACTGTATAATGATCAAAATGCATGATTCATATAAGTTTCAAGTTTTAAGGTATCCTGAGACTTCCTCTGTCCTGGTAGAAGGCTTTTTTTTTTTTTTGGCAGAACCAGGGCTTGAACTCAGGCCCTTGCACTTGCCTACTGAGCTATCTCCTTGGCTCCCTTTCTTCTTTTTATGTGTTTGTTATAGAGCCTCACTATGCTGCTCAAACTCAGTGATCCTCCTGTTTTCAGCCTACCCAGTGCTGGGATTACAGTAATGTGCCTTCACACCCAGTCTCTAGTGGCTGGCTCAGCATGCCCAGAGTGGAGCTGGCATGGCATGTGGTGCTGGGGATCAAACCCCAGTCCCTATGTTTGCTGGAGCACTTGCTTAGTCCACTAAGCTATCTCACTGGTCCCCAGAGTCTGGCTTTAATTATCCTTCCATGAGCTCTCAGCTGTTGCAAGGCAGGAGTCTATTATATCTGGCTTGATGATTTTTACCCCTCAATTTTTATTTTTCACACATTTTTGCCAGTTTCAATTTCTCATTGGGGTATGTTAACATAACCCTCTTTGATAGTAGGGTTGACAATTTCTCTGAAATTCTGTCAGCTTTTTTTTTTTTTTGGTCTTATTGTGGAGCCATTCCTCTTATAGTGAAAAAGTATCCCTTTTTTCTTATGGTAATATGTAACTTTGACTTTGTCTTCTATTTATGCAAAAGTATATATGAGGTTACCATGCATGGTGGTGTTGGACAAAGCCTCACCCTCCTAGGTATCATGTCCCTCTTCAGCAGCTGCTTGGATGTATTCTGCCAGGAGCATAGAAACCACTTCTGACCCAAGGATATTTTTCCTCAACTGTGGAGATTTCTTAGTGGCTACAGACTGCTGAACTGATTTCCAGTGCCTACAACAGTCTCCTCTGAGAGCCTAGGTTCACCCCATTCTACCATACTCTTTGACAGTACAGTGGTATAGTCCATTGCCGTGGTTTCCAACTTGCTCCTCAGAGCTACCTGTTAGTAACCATCAGATAAATGATTTCTCAGACATATGAGGTGGTGTCCCCATGAACCCCCTGGGAGCCCAGTATCTCCTCAGGATGAGTGACAGCAGCTCTGAGTGTCTGCCATGTGCTACACGGGCAAAGCACTTGGAGCTTACCCGCTCATTCTTGTCAGTGCAGAAGAGCCGTGTATGATGCCTCTTCTGCACCACAATGAAAGTGATCCCTGGCTGGTAGTCCTTCTCCAGCTTAATGCAAGCCTCGCGTATAGCCAGCAGTTCATGGTGTAGGACCTTCAGGAAAGAGGTGGGAAAATGGAGAGGTGTGAGGGCTTTGTGCTTCCAAGGCCTTTCCTACCTGAAAACAAACATCTCAACAGTATACACCATCTCATAAAACTGGGCACTGTGTCATAAACCCCACAGCAAATGAGTAAATTTATTTGCTATTCAGTGCGGTACTGAATACTGAACCCAGGATCTCATGTATGGAAGGCACTCCATCCCAGGGCCTGTAGGATCTTGAGCACCTTGGGCTTCTGCAATAACACAGGCAACTAGTAAGGATGCTGTCTGGCTCCACTCCCCAGAACTGGCTGTAGCTGCTAAGTCTTACAGCTACCTTCACTGCTTCCCTTTCCTCAGAAGGCATCTTTAGAAAGTGGAGAGAGGCAGAGAAGTCAGTCTCAAGCCACGAAGGAGAACAGAGCTCTAGGACAAGGTGGACTTCTTACCACTCCAAAGTACCTTGGGGAGGGGCTGGTGCAAACAACAAAGAGCTATCCTTACCCTTCACTGTCTTACTTCTGGATCCACCATCGTGCTGGGTTTGTGGATGTTGCCTTCAAAGAGCCCCCTGTCTTTTCCAGCCCATACACAAGTTTTCTTGGCCTCTGTGTTCCCCCACCTGCCTCTTATAGTGCAGACAGAAGAGTTCCAAAAATGTCTCTGTCCTACAAAGATCTTATTCTGAAAGCTTGCCAGACCTGGAGCTAAAGCTTGGACTCCTAGGAGCCCTAGGCAGCTTACTGTGCTGCTGGCCCGGCTGGATCTTTACTCTCTCCAGCTCATACCCAAATCCTCTCCTTGCCCTCTGCCCTGCCTCTACATCCTGGCTTGGGAAAAGCCAAGTTTCACAGTCTACAGACCACTCCTCTTCACTGTAACCACATTAGCCATGGCAGCAAACAGCTGAAACTGTATCTGTAGTAGTGAGTTGGGGGAGTGATGGTGACCACACTAGCAGGTAAATCACAGGCATCTGGGTATAAATGCATGCTGAGAGGCAAGGCAGCCAACCTGCTGGAACTGGCCTTCAGAGACACCATCGCGGTAGAAGATGATGCGGGTGGGCTTGAAGCGCGTGGACTTGTAAAACTGGATGAGGAGCTCACGGACCATGGCAGCCAGGTCCTGGATGATCTCTTGCCGGTGCTGCTGCACACGTACAGTGGCGCAGTAACGGTTGGGGTGTGCATCCATGCTGCCCACAACCTGCAGGAACATGCAATGAGCACTTGCAAGGGGGTGGGGGGTCTGTGTTCTGGGCACATGGTAGAGAGTATCCTGAGGATGGGCAGATGTGTCTCAGTTGGAGCCATGGTGGCAGAGCTGGGTAACTGATGTCTTTGCTTTCTCTAAATGTTTGGCAAGAATAGTTGCTTATACATTCTGAAGAGCAAAAGCCTGTCTTAAGGCACACTGTAAAAAGAGATGAATATTCAGAGAATTTTAATCTGCTTATGACCACAGTTGGTAGAATTAATCTGTCCAAACAAAACAACTTATGAGTGTCTCTGACTTTTTTTTTTTTTCAAGGCAACTGCTTTTCCAGAGGTAGTTACATATCAAACACAGCAGCCCCCTACACATTTTGACCAGAGGAAGGTGTGGGCAGATCTCTAGGCAAGCTAGGCCTGTGAGTTGTGGTCTGAAAGGCCAAGCATAGAGTGCAGAGAGGCAAGTGAGTGAAAAGAGAGAGTCCAAGAGGCCTCTGGGTTCCTTCCTTAGGAGAAGAAAGAGTAAGGCAGTGATGCCAGTCCATTGAGGACCATGCCCAGCCACTCTAGGGCTGCCCCTTCACTTCTGGGTAGAGTCCTACTTTCCTGTGAAACTTGACAGGAGGGGCTTTTCTCTTGAGGCATTCTTCCAGACTCCTGGTTCTCCATCCTGCCTGGGACTGTAAGTTTTCTCCCAAACCAAGTGAAAATAAATAAACTTTGAGGTGTTTCAAGTTAGTATGGATAGAAACAATTTAACATAGAAATCTGTTCCTATTGGAAACTGTGGAGGTTGAGATAAACACAAGAGCTTTCTGTTTTTGGAAAACCTGGCAAGTTTTAGAGCCCAAGACTCAAAAACCCAGAAGCAGATTCAATACTATACAGCATTTGTCCAAGAAAACAAGCTAGCAGGGTCAGTGAGGAAGGTGGCAAGAGCACACCAGTACTGGAGAACCACCCTGACCTCCTGCTCTACAGACCAGAACATAGCTCCATGGAGATCAGCTGAGCTGCCTTCCTGATCACAGGCAAAGAAACTTGGCCATGTGAAAAATGCTGTTCTATAGGACATGCTGGGCTGTGACTACGGACCAAGGACCAGGAGCTGCCTTACTTGATGTTGACTCCATAAAAGAAGTGTCGCCCTGAGCAACATGTGCACTCCTTCCATATGAGCACACAATATATATGGTGGTTTTCTTCCACCAAGGGCAACCTATCTTGTTCTCTCATGTTCACAACCCTTCAGACTGATCAAATAATGAAACTAGCATGTTTTCAACACCTACTATGTGCCAGCCTGGCATCCATGTGTCTCAATTTCTACCCAGGGCTTCTGATGGACATTTGTAGGGAGGCCAGGGAACATTCAAGAAGGCATTCACTGGTGTGTGTGTGTCCCCTAGGTGGTTTCAGACAAATTGTGTGTGTGTGTGTGTGTGTCCCCTAGGTGGTTTCAGACAAATGACCAGAAGTAAAACAAAAATCCTCTCAACCCTGCTTTCTTCCACTTCCTTAGCCACCCAGACTCCAGTCAAAAACACCTGGGAAGACATGCATGGAGAGACACATTTTTATTCTTAGCACTGGGGCGGGAGGATTTCATGTTTAAGCTCAGACAGAACAAG